>VMDR010001649.1:0-102581 GCA_007922815.1 Macrotus californicus
CTAGTTTGTCTGCTAATACAGCCAGTCCAGGTTTTTGTGTCTTTAATTTGCATATGCATGCTACATCTCTTTCTATCCCTTTGCTTTTAACTTACCTGTGTATTTTTATTTAAAATAGGTGTCTTTTAAAAAGCATATAATGTAGTCTTGCTTTAAAAAAAAAATCCAGCCTGAGAATCTTTGACTTTTAATCGGTGTGTTTTAGACCATTTCCTGCAAAAATAATAATTGACAAAGAATAAACTGTATGTTTTTTAAAATTTTGTTAGTTCTGACATGCACATACCTGTAAAGCCACCAACACACCATTCGCAAAGGCTTCCCTGAGCTCCTTTGTGGTCGGTCCCTCCCACCAGTGCTCCCAGGCAATCACGCATCTATTTTCTGTCACCAAGGTTTGTATTCCCTAGAATTTTGCGTAAATAAAGACGTACATATGCACTCTTTTTCAGTCTATCTCCTTTTATATATCCCAATTTTGAAATTCATTGATGTTGTTTTTTGTTTCATTTTTCTGGTTCCCTTTTATTTCTGTGTAGTGTTCCATTGTGTGGATACATCACATAGATGGACACTTGGGTTGTGTCTAGTTTTTGGCTGTTGTAAGTAGAGCTATGTAGAGTCTTATACAAGTCTTTGTGTGAACATATGCTTTGATTTCTTCAGGGCACATACCTAAGAGAGGAATGGCTAAGTCATATCATATGATAGGCATTGATTTAATTTTTAAAGAAAGTACCAGTTTTCCAAAGTGTTTGTACCCTTTTACATTCTCACCAGCAGTGCATGAACCCCACTTGCTTCCCTTTCTTGTCAAGCGTTGGTATGGCTTGTCTTTTTAATTTTAGTGATTCTATTTGATGTGTTTACATTTCATTTACTTATTGTTCATGCATGTCTTCTTTTGTCAAGTTTCTGATCAGCATTTTTGCTCAGTTAAAAAAAATTTGGTTGTCTTCTTATTCTGATGCACACCCTTAGGCTGAGGATGTGGTGTAAATATTTTCTCCTTGTCTCTGCCTTTTTGTTTTTTTAATGGTCTCCTTAAAAGAGTAAGAGCTTTTAATTTTGATGAAGTTTAAATTATCAGTTTTTCTTTTATGATTTATGCATTTTGTGTTCTAAGAAAACTTTGTCTACCTACACAAAAATTTTCTCCTTTGTTTACTTTTAGGAGTATTAGAGTGCTAAGTTTTACATTTAGGTCTATGATCTATTTGAATTAATTTCTGTGTAGGGTATAATGTAAGTATTCATTTTTTCCCCCATGGAGAGATTTGTCATTCCAGCATCAATTTTTTTTGTCAAAAGACTTTTCATTCCCCATTGCAATGCCTTCACACTTATGTTGAAAAATCAATTAATATTTATAGATGTGGGCAAGTGATATAAGGTATATTCAAATACTTTATAAATCCCAGCAGCATAAAACTGAGTGAAAGAGTGATCTAAGCATTAAAAATAATTTAGGTAGTTATGAATCTCTTTTTTCATCAAATATAGTTTTAATTTTTTCTTTATGTCTATTCCAGAATGAATGAAACAATTTCCTTTATTCTAAAACCACATGAATGGCAGCATCCGTATGATAGCAGAACTATCCTACCTATTACTTAAAGTTACAGGCTTTCTGGTGAAGAGAAGCCTTGTTCCAGATATTTGGGTTCAGTAATGTTCACAGATTCCAGCATTTTCTTCAAATGCAAATACACTCTGAAGTGACACAAAATTAAAAAATACACAACTGCATTTTCCTAAAAAATCCAGATCTATATATAATATTGATAAATTGACTTTCTGTATTAGGAGTGCCAAAGTAAGCCTATATTTAATTCTATGATAAGGAAGGAAATGTGGAAAGAAAACCCAGTGGCTATGAAAACACAGATCTAAAAAATTTAATGATTTAAAATAGCCTCTACATACAAGATAACAAAAAGAATAATACAGATTGAATATTTTGGTTTTAAAACTGTGAAATATCACCACTTAGAACAAGTCTATCATCTCCTAAGAAATACACATTTACAATGAAATCTACAAGGACACACTTTTAAATTTTTCAAGTGTTACTGATTTTCAGCACTCCCCTTCCTCTCTACACATTTACTTGTCATAGAACAATACAACCTTTAAACTTCCTTTGGCAGAACAGAACTTTGAGAACTGTAATAGCAGTTGTTTTGAAAAGCACCTTCTATGGTAAGGTTCCCTGGTGGTTTACCATACTGAGATCACATATTCTTCTCTTTAAATCTTGCCCTGTTCCAATGACTTGGATGTTTAAAATGCAAACTTAACTCAGTCAAAGCATATATTGCAAATAAAAATGTTTTCAAACAAGCCGGAATAAAACCATTAAGTAAGAACTGGGCTGAAAGACCATAGATAGTGTGCTTCTTGACTTGGTAATATGTGAATACATTTTCTCACCAGGTGGGAAGTATTTTATTTGCCGTGTGATCAATCAGGTGGCTTGTGGTGTGTTTGTGCTGTGCCAGCACCAGCAGGTGCAAGGGGATGGACCGTGGAATGGATGCTGTGCTGAGTGGTGAGATGGTGGTGGGCTGTGTACAGATTGTTGGCCAGACAGAGTTGTAAAGACTAGATGGGCTCAGATAGCTACTCTGAGTGTCAAGTGTGCTTATGAATGTTTTACGGATGGTGCAAGATCAAGCCACGGATTCTCTTAGAGTAGGATGTGGACTCAAGGCTCGAAAGTTCAGGTGACGAAGGAACTGGCCAGTTTCCCTCAGGTAATGGGGGGATAGTAGCACCTAAGTGAATTCTAAAAGTCAGAAAGGCCTGTGCTTACACCTGGCAGATGAAATCATCCTTCTTTTCGTGGATGATCAGTCTGATTTGCCTTTATAAATTCCTGCTGCACATAATATGGTTTTCACAAACCTGAAAACATCATTTGGAAAATCTCGTGGCCAAATCATTAAAAAACCCAGACCATTAAATCGCTCTGTGGAAGCACATGCTCTCCTTTCGCTGCGACACCTTCTCAGTGTTCAGACAACTCAGTCTTAACTGGGGACTTGGCTGTTCAACGCTTGGGTCTCTTCTCTCTCCAGCACCTAAAATATAGGAGCTTGGATCAACGCAGAACTTCTGAAACTTTTTTTCTAAGATGGCTTTTCAACCACTAGTGAGACATTTTGTGATATGTACCTAAGACAGCCAATTTTAGAAAGAGTTTCAAAACAAGGACAAGTTATATACCATGCCTTGTTATTTGGAAGGTGAATACTTGTTATAATTTGCTTCCCAGACGTGGAAGTGACAGGCTCAGAATAAATTGCTAGTATATGTAGAGCAATATTACAACAAACTGGTATGTTTTCTTCAAAAGAAATGCAGCATTAAAATGTGTTTACTAAGGTGCATCTTGATTCAGGTTTTAATGGAATGTATCAAACATCTATAAACGAACACGAATACACAAGCACACACACACAAGTGGACACGTTTCTGTACAGTTTATGTCTTAGATGCTTATGTGTGTACATAACAACACAGAGAAAAAAAGTTCTCCCTCTAACTCCCTGAATGTCTGAATATTGTCTAACCCATACAATGTTAAAATATTTCAATTTCATATAAAGTATCTACAAAAATAGATAACATTTACAAAAACCAGACAGTATTTCCAGTTTTCCTTAGTAACCCACTCAGTCCCCATGCCTCCTTCCCTCTCAGAACGTGGCCATCTCCAGCAGAGAGCGCTTGAACAGCTGCGCGTTCCTGGACAAGTCCGTCACTTGGTGCACCATTTCCTGCAGGGCGGTGGTGCTGGGGTAGTGGAGGGCGGCCGTCTTGGTTGCCACCACTATAGTCTTGAGCTGTTCGCAGAGCTGGTTGCTGGAGTTCATCACTTTGTTGCGAATGTCCTGGGCAGCAACCTGTCTTGTCAGCGTGTCTCCAATGAAAACCAGTTTGTGTGCGCTTAGGATGACGAACTTGCTGTGCGCCACGAAGATCCGCGGGGGCTGGGCTGAGCTGACGCAACTGAAGAGAGCGTCAATGGCGTTGAGAAGGGAAATGTAATGGGTCTCGCACTGGTCATAGTAAAAGCAAAGTAACTGCCTGTCCTGAGCACCCACACTGCTGTTTGTGGTCGGGAGGCTCTGAGAGGGCTTCCACTTGGAAATGTCATTTTCCACGGGCTTTGTGATTTCTTGTTCCAACAACTGGAACTGACTTAGCTGCAAGGAAGAAAAAACAAAAGAAGATTTCATTAAGGGTAAGGTCGTGTGCTGTAATGAAAATTAACCAGGGCTTAGAGTTAAAAGACCAAGATTTTAATCCTAGGTGCTTATTAGATATGAGGTCTTGGTCATGCCTTGCTTTCCTAAATTGTAAACTGCAGAAGTTGAGAAAGGTGATCCCCAAGAAATCCTCCAGCTCTGAGTTTCTGTCGTTGGGTGATTGGCTGCCTCTGCCCTTGGACTGGAAGGCAGCATAGGGTTTACACCCAGCTCTGTTACCTACACCTTTATGAAAGTTAAATGAGTAAGGATTTACAAAGTGCTTAGAATGGTGTTTGGAATATTGTAGGCTCTATGTAAATGTTTATTAGATGTTGAGTGGCGCAAGGGAAAAATCAAATGTAGGGATCTCTTTGTCAAGTAAATCAATGTCAGTTTGCTTCTTCTGGAGGAAAGTCTTGACTCTGTCCTTCGAGATGCTTAGATAAATGGCAGTCCACGTCCTATTTTGGTATAAGTGACAACCCATGACCCAGTGCTTAGTATAAATGACAATCATAACCTACACTTTCTGTCCAGATTTATAAATGTTATTATTCAGCACCACAGAAAAGACTAATGCAGATTATATGTGCACTATGGAAAAGAACATCTCTAAGGGAATCCGAATGCTAACTGTGCACCATAACAGCTCCACAGAGCCAAGAGCAAAGGACATCCCACGGAGTCAGACTCAATGAGTGTTAGCTTTCTTCTCCTCTCATTGCTTCACCCAGATTGTGGATTCTTTAAATTGCAATGTTAACAACTTCCAGCTCTACCAGCAAACCTCGAGAGAGACTCCTTTGCAGTTAAGGACTATCTGTAACCTCAGCTTAGGACCCAGTCAATGTTTTTTACCCTGGGGCAGCAATGAGTCAGAGCAGGGGTAACCTCACCCAGCTCCTTCCCCAAGAAATGCACGGTGAGCTTTACTTTCCTACAGAATCTGTTTTCTTCTTAGGAATCACTATGGCTTCAGTAAGTTACCTAAAGCTCTGCTGTCTTACCTTGCCAAATGTTAGGGTAAACATAAAGAGACAAGGGGGCACTTCAAGATATTGAGTTTATCCTTTTGCAAATATGTTTGTAAATATATCATTTCGTTAGATAGAAGGGTGAGAGATTTTCTCATTTTATAGAGAAGGAACTTAAGTTCAAGGAGGTTAAATGACTTATGTAAAGGCACATCATCGGTTAGTCACAAAATAAGGATGAGAACCGTGGTTTCCTGAGTGCCGTGTGACATTTCATGTCTCTACATGCCATTTTATTTCAACTAAAAAAAGAGACTTAGAAATCCTCATTTCTCTTTATTTTTATGCCCCATAAAAATACCCATCAATACCCATCAATTCCCATCAATATCTGCCCCACTGCCTCAGAGACTTTTGAATGAATCTGCCCTGCCCAAAGGCCTTAGTAAATGGACTTGGATATATTTTGAAAATATTGGATCCTGCTCTCCCACTTTTGGATTCGACCAAGAACAGCCAAGCCACAGGCTTATGTTGTAGGGAAGAGATAGGTAGGTAGGTAGATATACAGATAGATAGAGATGGCCAAATGAGATTCTTTTTTAGGAACTTAATGAGCCACTGAAGGAGTCGACTATCAGCTGAGAAAGCTGAGATGAAAAGCCATCTACAGAAAGGGCTTTGAGTGGCCATTTATGGGTTCTGTAAAGTTATAGGGGAGCCAAATGAGTAGATAAACAGAGGAAATTACCAGAAAATAGAGAAGAAGGAAGCAGATTTAGAGAGAAGCAAAGGAAGTACATGAAGGAGAATGAATTTACAGTCCTAGTTCTCACTGGACTTGGCTACATCTTCATTTTCTGTTTCTGAATTTCCCTCCTATGGCCTAACTATAGAACCTGTTTGCTTGGGCTATCTTGAGAAGGTCTTGCTCATTGAAATTAACAGCCTTAACCAAAAGAGTCCTAATATGTTAGATGTACAGGTTCAGCCTGTAAAAATTGCTGTTTGGATGTAATCCAGGTACACCAGCTGGATTACTAAAATCATAAACCTTTTCTTTGTTCTTACCCCCTGTTATATGCCCTGGAGCTTATTTATACCAAAGTGTGCTGGAAGGATCAAAACCATGATCTTTTGAAGTTCTACCTTTCTTATTATGCAGGAAATCTTTTCAATACCAAGTGGTTTGTGTTCTGATTGAACTTACCTGATGATGTTCCAGCTGCAGCTTGTTCTGTTTGATGATATTTTCTTTTTCCAACAGCTCTTTCTGTTGCCTTTCAAACTCCTCTTTACCCTATTATTTTTCAACGTAAAGAAAACATTACATCACCACTGTGATTCACTTATGTTAACAATTTCATTGACAAATGTGTAAATACTCTTTCATTTTCCCCTGCCTTGGTAATTTCCCGCATATCCATTTAGACCCCGTGAATCCCAGACAGGGATGACGCACTTCTCGGCCAGACTTCCAGAGTCGCTGTGTACGTTAGGCCTGCAAACTGAAACCCATTTCTATGTAGGGTGCTGCCCTCTCTGTTTCACTTTACCATTTTCAGAGGGCTACCCATGACCCTCTTTAAGCCTCCTTACCCAGTACTATTTCTCAGGATTCTTGTCTAATAGATTATATGTGAACACACTAACCTCCTAACCCAGGTTTAAATGTGGTGCACACTGCACTTCTAGTTTCTTTGAATCTTCTACAACTCGGCACCATAATAATATTTCTCAATAGGCAGAATTGGACATCCAGTCCTTTCCTCAGCACTAGGTGTGGCTCATTGCTGCTTTCCCTAGTTTCTTGTACTCAAAGGAATTGTAGTTGAATAGTTCTCAGGATAATCTTTGTTTCTTAGTCAAATGAAAAGAATGGCAGAATAAGAAATTAAGCCAAATTCTAAATAATGAATCTTGGTAGAATGCTTTAATCCCCCAAAGTGAAAGGGCAAGTTGTCAGGATCCCAGGTCAACGTGGTGGAATTTCCACCTGTAGGAGGCAGACTTTGACTGCTCAATTTCCCATAGGCGGGTTAAGTTCCAGGCCAATTGGGAAATACCTAGTGGTTTTCAAGTCTGAGATGATGGGACCTTAGAAATTCTCTAGAGCTGAGGCTTTCAATTATTTTTTCTTAACAGTTAAACTCCTCCACTTAAAAAAAAAAATTATCATGTGGAACTATATCATAAAATGTAAATAGGAGTAGAGCTGGTATGGTTACCCAAGGGCTCATTCTCCTACTTGGGGAATCTCTTCCATCAGTTGGGATCTAATACAACCCTGGGCTTCATTGATTTTCCAAATGAGGGCATTAAGATTCAGGAAGGTTACATAATTAGTTGGTCACATAATTAGTGTCAGAGAAAGGTCTCAAGCCGAGGACTCTGGACATTCAGGTCAATGTTCTTCCTCCTGTACATTGCCTCCAATTAGCGACCCACTAGGATTAACACTAATCCTGTTCTCTCTTCTGGTAGTCCAACCTACCAGCTTCACAGGCCTTAGTTCTGGGCTCCCTGAATGTGAATGTAGGTGCTTTAGGAGTCTGGTTTCTTTACCTGTAGGTGGACATAGTCATAATCATCCATCCAGCTCCTTTCGGAGCCATCACTGCTGCTACAGTCAGCTATAGGTTGGTCCTTGCCCAGGCTTGGGGGTAATGTCTTGTTGAGGGCCTGGGCCTTGTGGTCTCCAGAATGCAGCAGCTGCATCTGGGATCCTGCGTGGGGGTACTCAGTGGAGTTCATGATACTCTCGGGCCCATTCTTCACATGCGAGCTGCCGGGGCCTGGCCTGAAGAGGGCCTCTGTGTTGGTGTTGATGGTTGTGGTGAGCTGCTTGGCATCATCAGGTACCGTCTTTGCCACCATGACAAACCGGTCCAGGTCATCACACTTGTTTTGGGGCTTGTTGATGGCCAGGACATTGAGGGACCAGCTGCACTCATTTAAGTCATGGCTGGTTTGACTCAGGATCTGGTGGGAGTCTTCCACTCTCTGGAGCTCCCGCTTCATTTTGTTGTAGAGGGTGAGTTCTGGGAGGCAGGAAGCATTTGCTACAGCCCCCTTGGCAAAATGGAGATAGTCTCTCAGAAACAGCTCCACCTTGTCCACCGCGGTGCGTATCTCATTGATGTGTCGTTCCATGTATCCGTAACACCGCCAGTCTGTGGTGGTGACTAGTGCCATTAGGTTGGAGACGCCCATCTCCAGGGTCTGCTGGAGCCGATGAAGTCTCTCAATGGCTGTGTCTGGATCCAGCAAGAGCCTTTTGTCCTGAGATGGGGAAGCTGACAGTGAAGACTCTTTTGAGGTGGTGGAAGATGTGGACATGTTGCTCCGGGTGCTGCCTGTGCTTGAGAAAGATAATCGGTTGATTCCATCTACCACGTCCTGAGAGCCTTTGGCATCTGCTGGGTTGTGCAGAGGGACATCGTAAACACCATTTCTTTCTTCAGGGTTTGCTTTCTCACTGGTTTCTGCTGGTGGTTCCAGAAACTGAACCCCTCGGGGGATATCATATGCATCATTCTGAGCGCCCACCGATGGTCCCAGCTGTGGGGGCGAGTGTTTCAAGGAAATGCTTTGGTGTCTTTGTGTCACCGGTTCAGCAGCTCCTGAAGCATCACAGTTATATTTCACGTGAAGGTCATTCCCCACCAGCTTGGTACTAGTTGGGGGGATGTCATACACACCCTCAGGTCTGATATCTGGCCTTCCAGCTTGTCTCATCGGAGGAGGGAAATCATACTCTTTTTCTCTGAGCCCTATTTCATCTCGGCAAGCAGAGGGTGGAATGGCGTATACCTGGAAAGTAAGAACAAACCGAAGCTAGTATTTGTTGAGTTGGCTCATGTTATCATGCAGAAACAACTGTACATAAAAATAAAGGCCTAGATTCTCAGTCCTGTTTGCTGTCTCCTCTTCTTCCACCTCCACTCACTGTTGGAGGTATTTCCAAGGCTCTGCTCTGCCCCACTTCCCCCATCCTTTGCACATTCCCTGGGCCCGGTGCTGCCTGTTGTGTGAACCCTCCTGGCTGAGTTGCTCTCCCTGGGGCCTGGTCCCGTGTTTCTTTTTTTTTCAAGGCTTTCTCCCATATTTTTATTTATTTGTTTTTCTACAATTATATTTTATAATATTGCTTTCAGAGGGCAAGGAACTCTTAGTACAAACAGACTTCCATTTGCAGCCAGTTCCTTCATAAAATGAACAATTGTTAGCATTTTTAGAGGGGGATGAATGAAATCTCAGTTTAAAGGCACCTGGGGGAGTTTGTTATTTGAAATGATCACGTGCTAAATTCAGTCCCACATTTCTGACCCCCTCCTGGATATCCTTCCTTGGAGGGCTCAGGCTGAGAGGCAGTGTATGCATTAACACATGGCACTAGGTGCCGGAAGACCTGACGTCTCTCCCCAGATCTGCCAGCTGTGTGAGACTTAATGAGCCACTTAAATGTTCTGAGACATACTTCCCTGATCTGTAAAATAAGGATAACTGGACTTCCCGTGTAGGCCTCCTCTTGAGGGTAACAGAGTGAATCAAATTCATTAACACATATACATGGACTGAGTAAAGTATATTGCCCTGTATACATATGAGATGTATTAGTTGCTTGCCAAACTGAATAAATGATTTTACCTTCTTATTGACTTTCCTTACTGACTACCCCATTTTTTTAGTGGAGGGCCCTAAATGTGGAATCCCTAGAGTTACCTTTTTTTAAAATTGTTTCTGCTCATTTATTTGCCTGTCTCCCCCTTTCTCCGTGAGCTCCATGAGAGCAGGTGCCAGGCTTATGTTTTTTTTTTTAATTAAATTTGTTGTGGTGACATTGAATCATAGGATCACAAAGACTTCAAGTGTACATTTCTGTGACACAAGATGTGCATATTGCACTGTGTGTCCACCACCCGAAGTCAAACCATCTTCTGTCACCATATATAAGGCCCTCTCCACAAGCCGCAACCCCCTTTCCTCTAATCACCACCACACTGGTGTCTGTGTCCATGAGTTTCAGGTTTACATGCCATATTATCAGTGAAATCACATGGCTCTGAGTTATCTTTAATTATTGCCTTCTTTTCTGCCCTCTTTCCTTATCCCTCATCCCTTTACTCTCCCCTTTGGTCTGCTCTTCCTGTTTTATTCCAGTAAATACACACACACACACACACACACACACACACACACACACACACACTTTTCTGCTGCTCTGTAGGACCTCACTTACCCCTTTAGCAGGAGGGATGTCATAGATCCCTTGAGGTTTCATCTCTCCCACTGGAACTGAAAACACAGGGCCTTTCACTGATGACGGAGGGATGTCATATACCTGAAAAAGAAATACCTGTGTTACCTGGAGTAGAAATGTCTTATACTTGTCATTTTTTATGCTATTAAGCTTTTAGTTACGGATTTATTTACCAGCTTATGTATTATGGCCTTACTCTTTGACAGCATTCTATGTAATAAGGTTGGTGAAATTTTTCTTTTTCAATTTCTTATTTTTTGAATTATCCTGAATATAAAAATGGTCTCAAGTGAAATATCCACACTGTACTTTAAACTGTAATTGAAATTATATACTTTCTGAAACAAAATGATAAAGTGATGAGCGACACAAAGCTTTGTTAGGTAATTTAAACACCATTAGCTACAATGGCTCCTGAATAGACAAATCAAGCTTCCTATGAAATATACATAATTTGTAAATTTCCTTTCCTTTGTAGCCCTGAAGGAATGCCACCTGAAGTGCTCCTATCCTCTGGGGACCACAGTCCTGGTACGTACCCCTTGCGTGGTATGGGAGGGAGGGATATCGTAGATGTCCTTTTGGTATCTGGATGGGTACTCATACGCATAGCTGTGGCCCGTCCTCAGTGGGGTTATCACCTGTGGGCAAGAAGACAAAGGTGCAAAATTCTGAGTTCAAGTCCTGAGTGAATCTCCTCATCTGACACTTTTCTCTCATCCTTTCTCTTCAAAAGAAAGGAAGAGAAAAAAATCCAAAGAAATAGGGAAGAGAGAAAAGGAGGGAGACAAGGGGGTACCGGGTCAGTAAACTTTTAAATCCCTCTTGAATTCCAGTGAAGAACAAGTACCTGAAATATCTCTATCCCCCTTCCCCATGGTAGCAAAATCCTCTCCAAGTTGGTCAGACGAAGTCTCAATTCCCAAAAATCTACTTCTAGGGAGAATCACTTTTACATGATGGTTGTCCTAGATCATCGCTTTGGAGCATCAAAAGCCCAGCATAATGAAAAAAAAATGTTAAGGTTCTGAAACTATTTGTAAAGTGAATAATGTAAATAGAGTTCAGCCACTTAAAATTCCTCTCATACCTTCCCCAGGATGCCTTTTCATCTGACATTATTATGATCGCACCTAAAATCCCATAGGTTACTAGAGTGCTTCTGTAAAGCTAAGGCTCACACATTGCTTCCTTTAGAGGCCCCTGGTAGCTTTCAATCTAACTTAGAAAACAAATGAAGTGCTGAGTCAGGGAGTCCCCAGGAACTGGGTTCAGGCCTCTAATCATTTTCCCATTTCCACCAGGGAAGCAAGCATCCCAGACAGTACCCAAGTCCAAGGGATGTCAGGAGTCAAGTACACTCATCACAACTCTGGCATCTGGAGCCAATGTCAATAAAACAAATTGCACCCAACAGGCTCATGTTTTCATATCTACATACTTCGCTGTGTCCTAAGCACGGATAGAGAAATCATTTGAACTTAAAACTCATTTTGAAATATATTTAATCTTCCAAGGGCTTCTAAATTACCAATGCCTTGCTTTTGCCTACCCCCTGTCCCCGAATGACTATCAGAGCCCACCTCAGTATTGCCCACGACAGTTTTGAGAACAGATCTTGCATATAAGGAAGAGTCGGTTGTTTCTTAGGAGACCGTCATCTTTTATCCTTTCTCTAATATGAGAGCTCTGGCGTCAGGCTGCCTACGAAACTATGTGAAAAATGCTCCTGTCTGTCCTCTTATGCTGAAGTGGGTGGAACTCAGCCAAAAGCACCAATGCTCTTCTCCCCAGGGGCTCTGAAATGCCCAAGTTCAATTTGGTTTTAAATCCCTGGTGCTTGGAGCTGATTGCTTCTGGCGATGAAGGTAAAAGAGATTAGTATGCAAGTAAGCAGTCACCAGCCCCATCAAATCCCTCCACTGCCTGCAGTTTAGTTAAGGAATCCACTGCGCTCAGGTTTGTTGGCACAGAGCACACAGAACCGTTTTATCGAGTGGCTGCTGTATTGTGCAGAGCAAATCGCCCTTTTCGAAGCAGGATGCCCTTTGCTCAAGAAAAACACACTGTGCTCCTAATGCCCTTAGGTAATTTTTATCACTGTTGTTGAGGAGAGAAATGAAGTGTCTTCTCTTAGTCTGTCTCCTCAGTTCCTCTATGTATAGCTCTCTATTTTGGTTATAGGATAGAACACGCTCACAACGCAGCTTTTGTTCATTCTAAAAGCTCCTAAGAGTGGATTCTACCCCAGGTTGCCAAGTTAGCAATAATGCTAATTGAAAACCAAGGCTGGCTATGCTACAGGCCAGCTAAACAGCTTCATCTTTAGTTTAAGGGAGGGGGCTGGGTTGTGTTGGTGTCTGAAAATAACCTCTGGTGAAATGTAAACACGTAGCATGACCTCAGGAAGGTGGGGGCCCAGGCAAGGCCTTTCCTTTGCTTTGTGGATCTTCTCTGGCAGAGCATTAATGCTACCCGGTATTTACCATCTTGCTTCCTGACAAATGTCGCAGAACCCCAACTTGCTCTCTCTTTCTCATTTAGAGGATGCCTGTGGTCACCTGTTTTTTAAAAAACTTTGTACTCCAAACCAGTCATTTTCCTTGTTTATGCATTAAAAGAAACAGATGGTGAAAACCACAGGGGAATAAAGCCAACAAAATACAACCTCCCCATTTCCAGCATTCCCGACGTTACCATCTCATTTGCATCGGTCCACAAATGGTATTTAAATGGGACCAGCGTTTTGCATCTGGTCAGACACATCCAGCGCATACAGCAATCGGCTGTGTGACTCCTGAAAGAACGTGGAGCTGGAATCTACTTTTGGATGCTTTCCTCCGCAGCCCATCGCTTGGGTCACTTTCATGCCAATTGCGTGTTCCCTCCTCAGAGGAAAGTGCTGACTGTTCTGTACCTTACAAAGTATCCAGTTCTGTGGTTCATCAGGCCTTTTCTTCCTGCTTGACATAGGACAAAAAACCTTTCCACTCTTCCGAGTTAATGAACTTCAGCCTACCGGGAACACCAAGGTCTAGCTCAGGGGACGTCAGTTTTGGGAGAGTCCCCCCAGGCAATTGCACGGCAAGGCATTGATGGAATTGCTCCACAAAGGGCATTTTAAAACTGATTTTCTCAATGAAACCGAGTTATGTTTCTCATTTCCTTTTTCTCTCAGTTTGTTTTTCTTCTCTGCATTCCTTTCATTCTATGTATTTATTTATAGTTACCAGAGCTTAGACTTAGGAATTGACCAAACTGACCTCTGAGTACATTAGTGTTGCTGCAAAAGGGGGCTAAACTGTGAGATTCCTAGGGCTCTTGGCATCTGCTTTCCTCATTGCCCTGGAGGGGGACCTGCATTTTTGGAAAGTGGGTTTCCTGTCCTAACGAGGAATCCGCCCTTCCTCTGATGTCAGTCAACTAACGGAGGAGTCTGAAGGTGCACACTGAGAAGAGCTATGAAGCAGAGAAGAAGGGCTGACTATAGACATTTAGATCAGGGAGAGTCCATTAAATAAATCCCCAAGGCTGAGCCCTGGCAGGGTACGATTAAAAGTCCAGAGACTGGGGTTTTGTTAGCTCTCTAATTAATCGGCTTGCATAAAAACAAGCAAACAGACACGACCTGCCCCACCCCACACTTTGATGTGTTTGATTTACACCATTTTGAGCCTCAGATCCTGGGCAGCATGAGCTGTTTTTAGAGATGCTTTAAATACTTCCACATCTCATAATTATGAGAGCCGTGCATGCTGAAATTTTAAAGAAGAGGAGTCTGTCTTTAGGGTAGTAGCCAGGGCACCCTGAAAACCAACCCGCGTGGGAGTCAGCGAGCTGGAGGAGAGGCCTTTAGGGTCCGTCACGCAGACCTCCACATTTGGTTTGGCTGGGCTTGCACCTGGAGCAAGGGCCTGCCGCTCCCATGCCGGGGCTGAGCAGGGAGGGCGAAGGGAGCAGCAAGCCAGGTTATGTAGGGGAGACAGAACTCACACCCTGCAGAAAAGAGTCAGTCAGCCCTCAGTTCCAGCCAACTGCCATCCTGAAAAAATACACCCTGTGTTCCCAGACCTTTCAAGTTTCAGAAGAAACCAGAAATCTGGATTTTTATGTGAAATCTTCAAAATTGGCTCAAATATTTCAAACAGTATCTTGGCCAAACTACACATGTCTCTGGCCCCCAGGACACCGGTCTTTGCCTTCACTTGTGTATTTCTGTCCTCTTCCTTCTGTACCTTGAAAGCCTCTGAGGAAGGGGCCCAGGAGCTCCTTACCAATTCCATGCCTTGGCAAGACTGAGCTTCTCCGTTTTTTTGATATTCGCCCTGCCTTCACACCTCTGCGCCTTCATTCCTGCTGTGTCTTTGTCAAGGTGCTCTTCTTCTTTCCTCAGATTCAAATTTTATTCAGTTTTCAAGGCCAAGCAGGGTGCCTCTCTCCCATGATGCCTTCCCAGACAGATATAATAGCTCCCTCCTTGGCACACCCTGAGCAGAGCACGGTATCCATACATATGTAAAGGTACTTGTCACCTGTGGTTTGGTTGTTTCAGTGCCTCTTGTCTCAGCACTGTGGAGACAGACCATTTTTTCTTCATTTGTATTTAAACAGCAGGACCTAGCGCAATGCCTTGAATATAGCAGGTCTTAAATAAATGTATTGGTTGAATATATTAACAAACTAAAGGAAAGCTCAAGGCTATTCTTAAGCAAGAGGATGTGGAACTGGAGAGGACACTAAACAAAGTCTGCCTGTATGGAATAAGGTTGGCTATAGAAAAAGTTAGCTTTAGGTTGAGTGGGACCCAAGGGATGAAGGGGCAGAATTGTGTCTTATCAACCATGTGTGGTAGTTTTGGGAGACAAGAAAGCAGAGGGACTGTTATATAAAGCTGCGAAGTCAGAACCATGGAATGAATAGTTATCACCTGCACCACTAGTTCGGGCAAAGCACTATTGGAGACCAAGTAGGGCCACCGCATGGTTTCCCTTTCCCCGGTCTAGAGCCTGCACACGACACAAACACCTGCGTTCTTCTCGGCCACAGCTAGAAACATATGGGGGAGTTTTTCAAAAAGAGATCAGAACAAACTCGGTGCTTTACCTTAACAACAGAAGAAAAATACAATAGAAAGGAACAGAGTCAAGCTTTCTCTAGTTGTGAGAATATGTGATGGGCCTGTGTCATGGGAAGCTGTGTAGCAGAGACCATGGCCGCACCAGGATTAGGTCTGATGAAAAGGGTGATTGAGAACCTCAGCTGGACTCAGACAGAGCTGGATCTAAATCCTGGCTCTCCAGCTTACTTGCTGTGAGAACAGGACCACGGTGTCTGTCCATTGTAAGCCTATTTCCTCATTAGAAAAATGGCAGTAAAAATGCTTATAGGATTTTATGAGCATTAAATGAGACAAAGCGCATAAAGTACTCAGCACAGAGTAAACCCTTAAGCCTTAGCTATTTTTAATACAATTGTTATCTAGGTTGACCTGTTTTAACTTTGGACTTTAGTTGTGGATTAGGTTATTTAGATTACCCATCCTACTGAAGACAGCTTAAGAAAATGAGGAAAAGACACTAAAAATCTTCTTAATAGCATCAAAGAGTTAAAAGAAAGAATCACCAGGTCAAAACTTGGGAGTAAAGAAGGAATTCGTAGAGATAAACCCAAATTTTGAGGTTGCATTTTCCCTGAGAGCATTTGCTGATCTGAAACTGTGGTCTCAGATGCTACATGTGTTTTTTATACCTTTCTCAGATGAGGGGGGACATGAACTGTACGTAGTGGCTTACCGAGCTAGGGACCCTGATAACCACGCCCCACTTTGGGCTGGGATCTTAAGGATTGCATGCAAAAGCAGGATTAACTGGAAGTGAACCCACCCTTGCGTAGGCTGAGGCTAGGTTTTAAGTCATCCGGGTTGGCAAGAACATCTCAAAGTCTGAAATTAGAATCATGTGTGCCCATGAAGCTGGCAGAAGGAAATAAAATCCTCTCTGAAAGTAGAGAATGTCCTTGTAGGATTTCTTTAAATGATTTCTACAAATATTAAAAAAAAAACCACAATGTCTAACACAAAGATAACCAGGGATGTAGCAGATAAGATAGGGAAAAAAGACAACAGCCTCTTCTTGCTTTTTTTTTTTTAATATGATGAGGATGTTGTTTGTGTCTTCGTGATCACAGATCTCAGCTCTTAAGGCTGTTTGCTTCAAAATGTTTCATGATTAAACCGTGGGAGAAAACAAATTTAATCCCTCTTAGATTCAAGTCAGATGGAAAGAAACGAATCTACACAAATGCATACAGTGCTCCTGGTGAGGTCTACGAGACCATGGGAATTTGAAATCAAAGCAGTAAATGGCAAGAGACTTTGGCCTTGGTAACCAGCGGTAGCTTTATTTGGGTTACTGTTTTACTCTGGTCACATCAGTGTCACCATTGTCACTATTATCACTATAACAGCCTGAGACACTTCAGTGGAAAGCCCCAGGAGAAAACACACTTTATAAGGCTTGAGATAAAGATGTTTATCCAGGAGAAAGATGACAAGGTCCAAAACCCAGGGCACTTGACTGAATTGCTCTTCAGACAAGGCTTTTTCAGGGGAAGATCACAAGCTGGGTTTGTCCAGAGGGTCTCACCAAGACGTAGGGCACGTTCACATCTGGAATATCTAGAAGCAAAATACTTCTCACAAGACAACTTCTGCTCACAAGGTAACACTTGTACCAAGGTCTCAGCAAGTCAACGGGGATTTCTTTCCTCGGGCACCTACTTTTTCCTCCTTAAAGCAGAGTGTGGGATGGGGGCATCTCAGCAACAGAAGCCCTGAGTCTAGGAGAACTTCAGCTTCTCAACTGCACGCTGACAGTTCGGTGGAGTGCTGAGGGAAGCGGGAAGGGAGCAGGCTGTGCCATTCATGAAGGCAGATCCTCCTTGCCCACCAAGAATCCTGCAAAAGCCGATTAATAGGGCCTCAGATCCTGCCACAGTCTGCTGTGCTTTTTTTCTGATGCCAGCCCTACCACCCACTGACTTATCACAACTTCTTATCTCTCTCTTCCAACATTCAGTTCATTTTAATTCCTTCCCTCTTTTCCATGCTACCAGCAACCCCAAGGAAGAACCAAGACAGTGAAAAGGATATCCAGATAAGGCCTTGATCATTAACCAATGGAGTTAACCCATGAATCCAGCAGAGCATGAATGTGTGTAACCAGCTCCTGGTGTTCTGCCCCCAGGCCTAGCCGAGAACTGGGCAACGCAGGTGGTGCTCAGGAAATATAATACGTAATTGACAAGTCAGAAAGTGCCACTGCGCCATAACAATTACAGTACAGATTTATAACCTCGCCATTAACAGCATGTAAGATTGTCAGAATTCAAAAGCAGGCTTCACTGATTAGCAGTCATCAATTTGCATTTTTCTTGGCATATGTAGAAAGTAAAATTAGATTGCTTCCTATCTATCTCTAATCCCCCCAAACCCCCTGTTGTACTTATAATTTTATACTTTATTTATTTTTATCTCTGGGTTTCATGCATTAACAAGAGTATTTAGACTTCTAAAACTGCCTGTTGGAAAGGACTTATTTTCACTTAAATGCCCTTAAAAAGCATTAACAGAGCCACCACAGTATTTATTAGATCTTATAATAACCTCTTTGTCTTCGAGCCCATGAACTGTGTAACCCTTTCCCTTTAAAGAAAACCCTAGGAAAAGAAACATTACTATTATCACCGCCTGCCCACTAGAACTTGGATCCGATTTTCAGAAACTGCAAAGTTATAGAAGTTTGTCTGTTTAAAATCCCAGATTACTAGTTGCTTTTCTGTGACCAGAGGAAAAGCCACATGTTGCCTACACTGGGTTTATTAATTCTCTATAAATTCTCTCTGCCCACCTCGGGTGCAGCAAGCAGTGAGCTCATTTATTTACTTGCATAGCAACAATATAATGAGAACTGGGTCTGGCCATAAAAAGCCACCTTCACGGGCCATGGCCACGGTTAACCCTTCCTGATGCTTATCTTGTGCTCATCAAAATTTTTCTCCCTATTTTTGGGAAGCAATCTACTCTCATTTAAAGACATTTTGATGTTTGGTTTTATGCTAGAACTATACGGCCAGTCTCTTTTTCCAAATGAGGAAAAAGTCACAGCCGAAAGCTCAGAAGTGGAATGGGGCTCTTGGGTCACTTTCATCTGACACAGCGTTGGGCGGTGAACCACTCACTCAGTGGAAACAGTGCCCCGATTGTTAAGGCCCTAGCACGTCTCCCCTGCTGCTCTCAGGAAGCTCTTTGTGTAGTGAGCGCTAAAGCAATATTTAGTTATGGAGTGACCAAGCGCCAAAGAGCAGCAAGAAGCATTTAACGTGAAAGAACACGATGGGAAATGACGTCTGGATTCCTCAGTGCTTGAGGTCTTTCTCTGGACAAAGCTGAATAAAGCCCGTGACAGTTGGGTAGGTAGCAAAGCCATTTCTTTTTTGAAAATATCCCATGGACCAAAATGTTCTTTGAATGAAAACTAGAAAAGGCACAAGCATTTTTGTTGTTTTGATGTCCAAATAAATTCAACAGGACACTAAGCACTAAATCTAGATTTTGAAATGGATTTTAGAGAGATGCCCACAGATGCTCTAAAGGGAATGTAATTATGGAAATGAGTCAAGGAATGAGAATTTCTGGACCCAAATGCCTATGGGTATCGTTTTTTTTCCTTAAAAAAAAAGACCTCCCACGGGTTAACGGGGAGAAGACACAATGGCTGATGGAGCAAACTGATCACGTGGCAGAACTTGATGCCAGTTCTGAAGGGGGCTGACCCAGAGCTGTCACTTCAAGAAACACGAAGAGCTTCTGCCAAGCCAAGAGGATTAAACAGAGGAAAATGGGCAGAAAGTAATGAGTTCCAGGACGAAGTATTTTCTTAGCTCTTGGTAACAAAGAAGGGATAAGAGTCCTCCTTATTGCCCAGACCCGGTATGGGAGCGGGTCTGCAAACTCTCATTCTCCATGGCTTAGCATTTCCCAAGCCTCCCCATTATGTTCCTGCCTGCTCCTTGCTTTCTACTAACAGGGTTCTATCTTCTAAAGGAGACTGTGCTTCTAGGTAGGAAGGGGGACTGGATCCTAAGGGAAGGGTAAGAAGGATTTGTCAACACTTAGAGGTCAACTGAAATTTGTATGAACGCTTGAGTGTCTTTTATTTAACAATCTCGAGGCCAGGTCATTTCATTAAACTTTTCAAGTAACACTGGGGGAAAAAATCAGATAAGGACATTTGGGTCATAAAAGTTTAGCAAAGACCATTAAAGATAATCCAGCCCTACTCCCCATTTCACAGTTGGGGGAACTAAGGTTCAGGGAGGCTGTTCAGCTCCTTGATGACAGAGAAGAAATGAGAACCTTGGCTAGCTGGATCCAGCAGCCCAGCAGGATGTCCTGTTGCCTAGATTCATAAGACATGTTAGAATTTTTACTACTGTTCTGATTTCACAATAAATACTCCCAAAGAAAGTTACTTCTTTACTTGAGAAGCAAAACTTAAGAACTGGTTATCTTATTTTGGGGGGTGCCCCCTTTACTGGCAAGCCCATTCTGGGAGATTTATCTGGTTAAATGAAGTTATCCATTGGAAGCAGTTTGAAAAGACTATTTCCAAAGGCAGAGAAAGCCAATCCAGCAACGGTCTCCGCAGCGTCCCACGGACTTTACATCAGTGTGATGACCTGTTCCATACTTCTGGATTGGCCCCGCATGAAACTGACCACTGCAGCTGGGAGGTGGCATTTCCGCATTTCTTCACTCAGCTTCCCTCAGCATTGAGGCTACTCTAAGGATCTGAGGTAGGAGTCTTCTGGAGTGACTTTAATTCTTCCTGGCCAACAGGATGCTTTTTAGCACCCAGGATTCTGGTGAGCTGGACTTGCTAATGAAGTGTCCAAATGTGCCCTTTCATTTTAGGGCTCGGCAGCACCAACCGTAAGCCAGGATGTAAAATCCATTAGTTTCAGAGTCAGACAGACATGGCCTGAAATATCAATCCTGCCTCTTGGTAGAGTTATGTCCTTTAGCAAGTTACCTTCTCAGACCTCAGCTCCTCCCCTGTGAAGGGAAGGTTGTGAGCAACACCTTACGAGGCCGTCGAGAGGAGCAGATGAGACTTGGACATAATGCCCATAACATGGAGCCAAAGCTCAAAGGCACCTTTGAGTCAACGCCATTTTATTTATTTATTTTTCCAATGATTTATTATCATTTCTTTCATCTTCCCCTGAGGATATGTTTATTGAGTTGAGAGAGAGAGAGAAACATCGATTGGTTGCCTCCCATACACACCCCAACAGGGAGTCACATCTGCAGCCCAGGCATGTGCCCTGAGCAGGAATCAAACCCGCAAACTTTTGGTGCACAGGACAGGGCTCCAACCAACGGAGCCACCTGGCCAGGGTGAGTCAACCCCATTCAGATCTAAAACTGTCTCGAAAAATGAGTGAGTTAACTTAATAACATGCTAAGGGCTACACAGTTGACTGTTGGGATATTTGAAGACAAATAACTATTCTGATAAACAGCTGGTTTAAGCACATACTGCTCTGAGAAGACTGCATATTACAAACATTATTCAAGTAAATCAGACGTGATGATGGCATTGCTAAAGGAGTCTTTACTTCGAAAACCAGTCGCCTCTAGGGTCCCTTGGAAGAGAGGACTCCTTTGTACTCTTCAAATATTCTGTAGTTGTAACTGGGGTTACAACTTTGAAGAAAGACACACTTCTCTGGAAGTACACCTTCACAACGAAGTTTGTGGCACAACTACCGGGAACCCAGTGCGTGGCTGATGGCATCTAGCTCTGCATTTTGCACAATGTGCTCACACACATACACTTTTAAAGACGTGTGCCACCAATATTAAGTTTGAATGTCATCATCCAATCAAATAAATAAATGTCTTCTTTTCGTCTCCCTCACAAACACAGCATTTACCACTTAGCATGACATCATACTACACACATAGTATCTGACTCATTCAGTCTGATAAGCAGTCACTTAGCATGAAATCATTGAAAAAGGAAGATTACCTCTGTTTGCTTTCGCGTGGGTTTATAAGAAGTTACTACTGCACTCCTAGACATATTCATTATCTCTGAGCTTTATAACAAACTGCAACTGAGTTTGTAGGCCTTGGCATTGATCAAACAAAAAGGACCTTTGTTCATGTTTAAGGAGCAATTACAGTTTGCTCACTCCACTGGCATGGGTGAGTCTACTGGGAAGAGATACTTCTCATTTTCAAAGTGAGCTCATCAAGTCCTGCCCTTGAATTGCTCAAGGACTTCAAATTTTGTGTAAGATTTAAAATTTTATCTTGAATCTTGAGGGTAGAGATTTTTTAGATGAAAGTTCACTTCTCTGCATAGCTCAACAAGCCGTGTGCTGAGGAAATAAATTCATTTACATTAGGATGATTTTTGTACAGAAACGTACAGCTCCTGAACGTGGTCGTACTTTACTGAGTTTGTAAGTGAAGAAACTAGAGGTACCGTCTGTCCTGTCAAACCCTGCTAATTTTCAGGGTGTGTGTGTGTGTGTGTGTGTGTGTGTGTGTGTGTAAAGGGAATAAAAGAAAGTGAGGTAAAGTCAGAGTTTATCTTCTCTGGGCAATTTCATTTCCTCTAAACCTATTTTTGCTTGTTGGTAGACAGATCATACAGCTAATATATAGCAATTAGCTGGCCAGTAACTGAGTGTTGCTCTGGGCAACCTGATTTCACAATGCTGCAAATCCCAATAAGGGGAAGTCCTTTGCTTTTAAACATTGGCTATGGGTGTGTGCGTATGTGTCTCTGTGTATGTGCAATTCATGGTGACTCAGTGTCTAAGAAGGTATAAACATTGTAGCTGATCTATTTCTGGTTCTTATATTACCTTTCAGGAATGGGCCTAGAAGACCCAGCTAAAATCTTTGAATCATTTCCTGCCAACACATGCTGCGTCCCATTTTGGAAGGTAGGCAATGGTCTCTAAAGACAATGTAATGGGGTCTAGTCTAGATAAATCTTAATATTCCTTGAATTTTCTGAATTCCTGTAGCAGTGCCATTCCTAAAGCACTGCTTGCCCTAGCCTAGCCCATCATACCCATTATAATGGCAGACCACTACTGTTTTAATGAGCCCATGAGCTCCCTTGAAGTCAAGAGACGTGTGCTACACATTTTGGGATCATAGAGGAGGGAGATAATGCCGGTGTACACACAGAAAGCTTCACAGAGGAGATGAACATGAAAATGGGTCTTAAAAAATGAATAGGAGTTCATAGGTAGAATAGAGGAGGAAAGGCATTCTAGGTAAATAATAATAGGAAACTCTGCTCCTCAGTAGAAAAAATGTGGTTTTCCTTTTTAGGTCACTGTAGAAGAGTTAACTGATCTTGTCGTCTAAACTGGACAACATGCATAAAAGTTAGGTCTTCAGACAAGCTGAACTTTACATCGGTCATGCTTCGGATGCTCGTGTTTTGTGTACAGATAGTTGTGATTACAGAAAACAGATGGTGACATTCTCCAAGACCCTTCTGGGGGAAAACTACTGTGTATAATGTGACATATGTCATAACAGAATGTAATGATCTGACTGACGGGATTTGAACTGTGTGTGACGGTGGATGGGTGATAAGAGCGGAGCCACTTTTCAGTTTATTTAAAGGTCGACTCAAATGAAATGCTTCATTTCTCGCTTTGGCCTCGCTCATTTGCTCACAGGGCGTTAACCTGTGTGCTGAGACTTTGCTATCAGCTTGGCCTAGAACAGTAAAGACACAGCCACAGCCCCTGCCTGCCTTAATGGAATTTACAATTTAGCCCATACTCATCTTCAGAAGGACTCCAAGCAAATCTAATTCCACCAGTTAGAATAAAAGCAACATGTCCGAATGGTAATCAGAGAAATACGTGTGACTCCCCAGGAAGATCGAGCATGGAACGGATGAACTCAAGAGGCAGTTTTACTGATCTCTGAAGCAGAGAAATGAGACTATTTCAGACCTTTGTGGATGGTAGGCGTTTGGGTGGTTGGGGGCTCCACTCCAAACCATACTACCATTTGAAGGAGAATTTTTGCTTTAAAAAAAATTGAGAACATTTAAAAAATATAATTTAGCTTTTCAAATGATTGGACTATGAGTAACTCATTTAATTTAGAATTGCCTATGAGTTCTTGGCAATCACAGGACATATTTAGAAATCTTTTCAAAGTGAGAAAAATCTAACCTACAAATTGTTTTCAAATGTAATGAAATATTTATGAGCCCTGAATGCAATAATGAGATCTACATCATATTGTTTCCTACACGTTTGTCTGTTTATTAATTTCTATTTTGCAGTTTTTGCGTTTCATAGTTTGGAGCCAAAGTTTTTTATTCAGCTCTCAAACATTCTTGCAGGCCCTGGGCATTCTGCCCACAACGCCTAATGGATAAAACGGCCCTGCACACAAACCCAGAGTGAAAAAGACCAATGGAATTAAGTAAAGGTGTCAGTGGATATGGTTTCCAGATAACTCTGGGGGTTCTTTTCCACTCTGTGCAAAAGCCTTGTAGAACCAGAGAGCCACATATGCAAAGGGAACAGCCTATGCGTTGGCATTGAAGTATTTGCATATTTGGTGTATAGTGAGAAACACAAACAGGGCTGATGCGGTTCAAAATAAACTCTGAGAAAGGAAAGAAGAACAAGACGAGGGGGACCCATACGGGTAAGCCCCTGCTATGCTAAGCACTATGCCAGGTCCTTTCTATGTGCTGTTTCATTTAAAGTCTCACAACAGCCCTATGATTATTCCCGTTGTACAGGTGAAGACAGCAAGGCCTACTGAAGTTCAGGAACTTGCTGGGGGACAATTAAGCTGTGAAGAACCAGAACCAGGAGTCAGCCTATCTCCAGCCCATGCTCTTTGCGCGATACTCCCGCTGCCCTCTCGTTTCACGAAAGGGTGGGGATTGCATTATGTGATTCTCTCTCCCTCACCGCTGATTGAATGAATGACGAATGTCTTTTGATAGGGATGGGATGCAAGAAGGTGGGTAGAGGCTGGAGTTTCCCAGAGAGCAAAGTTGTAGTGATAGAAGGCAGAATTCACTCTTTTTCTTTCCCTCAGTGATTCATTAGTAGAAAAAACTGTGGTGCATAAAATTTCTGAAGCCAATAGTCTGTTTGCAACATCAAGGGAATCTTTTAATCATGGAAAGTCCCAAATCACAATCCGATTGGAACATATCCAGCCCCTACACGGTCCCTTCACAGTGTTTCTCAGTGTGGAGTCCTGGACTACCTCCCCCAGAACTATCTCAGGAGTTTGCTAAAATGCAGAATCCCAGGCCTGGGTTTAGAATCCCAGAAAGGCCTGGGGATATGCATTTTAATTCACCTTCCTTCCATCTCTGGGTGATCCTTATGATCTCTAAAATTTTAAAAGCATACTTTCGTGGTTCAGAACAAGATTCCACTATCTCCTCTTCTTCTTTAATAGACTATCAAGAATGTCTAGTTCTGGGTCCACCACCCTTTTATAGATGAGATATTTGAAAAGAAAGGGGGTATGGGACTACTAAGCTACAATGAGAACTCACCCTCCGCACCCTCAGGCTGATCCCCCTACTGTACTGGGATTAACTCTTGGGGCTTTTGCCTAAATCATTAAGATATCTGAAAATATCTGAATTAGAAGCTTACACTGAGGAAGACATTGCTAGAAGTTTTTAAAACTTCTTTAAGTTGTTACCTAGAGGGTTAAAATGACCTCTTAGCAGCCAAGTCATCTCCACTAGGAAGGAAGGAAGGAAAGAAGGAAGGAAGGAAGGGAAACAAGTGGGGAAAGAAAGAGAAAGAGAAGGAGAAAGAGGAGGAAGAGGAGGTGGGGGAGGAGAAAGAGAAAGAAAAGAGGAAGAAAGAAAGAAAGCAAGAGCGGGAGAGGAAAGGGAGGGGACAAACTCACTCCCATGGGAGATGGGTTCGTAAGCCAATGGTCTTGTGAGTAGGACAGAGGTGGGCAGCCTAGAGAACCAAAGGAGCTAAGATGACTTCCAGGTGAGGTCAGGCTATCCTGCAGAACACTTGGTATTTGGCAGGAAAGAGCCTCCTCCTGCCCTTCCCATTCTCACATGTTACCACCTCAGGCCCCCACTGCTGAAAGCAGCTCAGGGCTCCAGGCATTCTCTCCCCCTGAGCTCTGGTCAAGTCTCCAGGTCTGCTGGCATCCCCTGAAAGGGCTGGCAGGGGTCCTTTCCAGAAATTGGCTTCTTCCTACAGAAATCATCTACCCACCTTTTGTTAAACATACGTTCCACTGATTTTAGAATAAAAAAAAAAAACAAACGTAACATTGAGTTCGAGTGCCCAAGGGTGACGCCAGCCGCCCAACATCAATCCAAGGGAAGGCGTGGTGAGAGTCTCTCCCCCTTAACAGGATGGAGAGTCATAGAGTGAATCTGCAGTGTAGTGACAGCAAATAAAATGGGAAGAAGTCTGAGGTTTTAGGTTTTTCAGACTTGGAAATAAAAAGGTTGAGTCTAAAAAAGAAAACATGTTACCTTCCTGCCAAAATAAACTGTGATGAAAGTTTAGACCCCACCACCTTTCAGCCAAGCATTTCCTGTTCTGGTCTCCCCTGTCTGCCTCACACTAGCTGAGATGAAGGGAGAGCTATTTTTAAGGTGCAAACAACCAGGACTAAGAATGAGAGACGTTATTTATTTATAGTTACACCTTTCAACTGTTCTTTTTCTCCTCTGGAGACAGAGGCCTGGTTTGGCTTTCCTTTTGAACTTGAAATCGATGGGGTAATGACTTTGAAAGGTCATGGCCGGCCTATCTTTGAAGACAGGAATCGTTGGCTTGGGCAACGCAAGTCAGAAAGCTGTTTACCAGTTCTTGAGGAATTCCTCCTAATGTGCACCCACTCGGGTTAGGCACGCACGTGCTCTGAGAACTGTTTGGTAAAGCATACTTTAGGTATAAGAGGTGATTAACATTCATTTGGGGTTTTGTTATTTAAGAAATCCAACAGCAAATTCCCTACCCCATTGTTTTTCAACACAGGATTCCATTATTATGCAAATAGACATTCTCTAATTTACATGGATTTGTAAATTCAGATTTTGTATTGGATTTTCTTGAGGCTCTGCACCTGTATGTGTAGTGTTCTAAGAGCCAGCAAGCTCTTTCTGGCATGGAGCTGCATCTTTTGTCATTCAGAAGTCTTTTCTGAGTCTGTTAAATTGGCCCATTCTTAACATCACACCTACCCGACCCTCTGCAGACCCTTGGAATTTGCCAGTAAACAAAGGGGAAGAGCCCTCCCTTGTAACGCTCACAGAAGCATCATCTCGGCAGTGGCTGTTACTCCCACAAGCTCACTGACATTGTTTTCTTCCCAGCACCAGACAGGACAGTTTGCTCCCGTCCCCCCATTACAATGTAAGCATTGGGAAGGTTCTATTCACCCTTTAACTCGTCACTGTATCACCAGCATCAAAATATACCAGAGGCTTAAAATTCATCCAATTAACAAATCTCTGTTTATCTCTAACTGTTGAGGCCTTTGGAATTATACAGAGTGCTGAAGAGGTCGGTCGGTTACTTTCATCTTTTTTTTTAACATGATGCCTTTCTAAATATCTTAGCTCCACTGTTTTCACCCACTGGCTCAGGCATTACTGTAGAAATTACTTGAAGAATAAGAGGATGGCTCCTTTCTAAATACAAGTATCTATGTATTTTAAATGAGTCAAACTGTAAGCTAGCAACTCTGAAGAACAAGTTGGTTGGCATGATCCACACTCCTAGCTTCCTTGCTTCCTCTACTTCCGGTGGGTTCTTTGTGCAGCCAGGCCAATGGGGCCGAGACTCAGCTCTTGGTGAAAGGAGGGACCTTGCTTAATCACTGTGCTTGTATAAAATTTGGTGCTTTGTACCATTTAGGGAAGAAACAGAAAAGACTGGCAACTACTTGAGTGCAGAACTTAGATCTGAAGGCAGGTCTATCAGAAAGATGGAGAGGAACAACTTAATGATCCTGTAAAGCCTGGAATGGCCCAGGAACTTATAATGGCCTTTGATCAACAGTAATTGGCACCTGGTAGGAGTTCAAGCAAGTTTTGCTGACCAATGAATGAAAAAATGATGCAAAAATAATGCCGAGCTAGGGTATTTAGATACACTTACTTCTTGGAAGACATACTTACTTCTTAGAAGGGTCAAGTTCTTATTCTGGGAACATTTCTATTGCTCTCAGTGCAAAGGAAAACAATGAATTGGAACAAAATTTCAGTCAGTTGTCCACTCACCTTTTTACTAAAGTGAGGACCATTAGCTCCCCCAATGCCTCTTTGCACAGATGGTGGTACTTGATACACATCTTGTTCCTGGGTACCATGGCCAGTGGGTACTTGATAAATTCCCTGATTTTGGTAGGAAGGTGGCACTTGGTAGATTGTGTCTCGAGGAGCACCCTGTGGGTTTGGCACTTGATAGAGCTTCTGTTGGCCAAAGGCCTGGTGAATCAGTCCAGGAGTGGGCTGGTCCTGACTGGAGGAGGCCTCCTGCATGGGGCCAATCAGAAGCTTCACCCGGTTGCCTGGGACAATGCCTTGCCGACCGTGTAAGGAACAGAGCCACCATCCTTCCAGTCCTCCAGTGTTCTGCTCTATGACAGTCAGGATGTCTCCTTTGCGAAAGGCCAGTTCCTCAGCACACTCTGGGACATTGTCATATAAGGCTCTTGCCATAAGATTCTAGGAAGGAAAGAACAGAGGGAAATCATCTTAGAATATTAGCTGAGTCCCTTTAACACCTAAAGCCCTTCCTCTCATGGAGAGGCGCACCTCCTGAAAGAAGAGAGGAACAAATCTAAACGATAGCCTGTAAGGAGAAAACCAGATGGTACAGACAAAAGACAGATACATACATTCTGCGTCTGCCACCAATGACATCAGACTGCCTCCTTGGAAAAGCTCAGAACACCACGAGAGAGCTTTCCTCTAGCAGTAGATGCTGTGCCAAGGAATTATGAGTTGCACTGCTAAAGAGTCAGAGAATAGTTCAATATACAAAACATTTTTCTTCCTCTGTAAAAGCCAGCTTCAGGAATAAAATAGTCCAAGATATTCACATGTACTACAACGGACATTTCTCAATTTTTTCACGAAGAGTTAAAGAACATCCCTGATAACAAACAGTACAAACGGTATTTACATTTGGTGTTAAAATGGAACCAACAGTACACTTATATATGACTTAGCAGTGGTTAAAAATTTTTATTCTCAGTTGATCACAAGGTCCTTGGATACAGGGAAAATCTCCAAGCAAGCATTTTTTCCATGACCATCTAGCATGGAGCATAGTGTGACGGAAGTCTCTATCTCCAAATTTGATGGCGGGGCAGCTACAAAGAGTTTATCACACATCCATAGGTAGATGCCATCTCTCTCTGTGGGTTTTTTATTCATACCTTTCCTGAAGGCCCCTCTTCACCCTGCCACTATTTCCTGCTACTTGAGTCTCACCATTCACATCAGAAAGGCTGTGCCTTCCCCTTTCAGGGGCCCAAAACACTTTCTCTCTTTGTATGAAGGCCTGTCTGGTACATTCAGTACTAAGCAGACAGCCAAAGTAGGCATTCAGCAGAGAGTGGGCAGGCAGTACGTGTTGACATTCTTGGAAGCCTTTCAAAGGCTCCAAAGATTTCATTTCTTGGCCTTAGTAATGTTTCGCAGCATGATGGCAGCCATCACCACATGCCTGTTCCTTCCCAGCACACAGAGGAGTCAGGGAACGTTGTAAATTCACCACAAGCACTCAGAAAACTAAAAGCAATCTCTCCAGAGCCGCCCTGAAATGTCTGGATGCACTACTAGATGTTATTGTGATGATGATCATTTGGGGGAGAAGGAGCTGCCGACTGGATGGAGTGTGTTTGTGACTTCACGTTAAGAGTGGAATTTGGGGTTGTTGTTGTTTGGACTTTTGTGCCCTGTTTTTTCTTCTCTAGAAATGTGGACTTCATCTTTGAGCTTCATACTTCGCATTCCTTTGTAACTGACATTACATTAATCATCTCCCCCTGTACTGCGCCCTATAACTGCAGGTATTGCTCTGTGTGCTGGTTCTCTGCTATGGAGTGGTTGTATTCTGTAAGGGGTCTCCCTTCTGGTCAGTGGTTGGGAAGGGGCCCTTACCTTTACTCTGTTAACCAAACTCCCCTCAGTCTATGCAACTACTTAAGCTAAGGAAAGGAGATAAAGCCACAGAGGTCAGTACGATGCTCTTTAAGGATAAGGTTAAAGTCCTTGTTCTTGAAAGTTTTGAGGTCCAGGAAGTCCATGTAGCCACGTGAGCAGTAAGGGAAGCCAAAGGGAAATTGAGGGTTTGTATTCCAGGTGAACATTTTACTTAGTATTTATATTCTAGGAAGCTTTGGGTTCCTTTCAACAATTAAAAGTTCACATATATAAAGATAAAATCATACATCATTCTATTCTGTTTTGATGAATCATTTAAGAATGTGTCATGAGAGAAAAAAAAAAAAATGACCGAAATGAAAGAACAGATCAAAGCCCCAGAAAAATACAATTAAGCGACAAAGAGATAGCCAACCTATCAGATGCACAGTTCAAAACACTGGTAATCAGGATGCTCACAGACTTGGTTGAATTTGGTCACAAATTAGATGAACAGATGAAGGCTATGCTAAGTGAAATAAAGGAAAATGTACAGGGAACCAAGAGTGATGGGAAGGAAACTGGGACTCAAATCAATGGTGTGGACCAGAAGAAAGAAAGAAACATTCAACCAGAACACAATGAAGAAACAAGAATTCAAAAAAACGAGGAGAGGCTTAGGAACCTCCAGGATGTCTTTAAACGTTCCAACATCTGAATCATAGGGGTACCAGAAGGAGAAGAGGAAGAGAAAGAAATTGAAGACTTATTTGAACAAATAATGGAGAACTTCCCAAATCTGACAAAGGAAATAGACTTTCAGGGAGTCCAGGAAGCTCAAAGAGTCCCAAAGAAGTTGGACCCAAGAAGGAACACACCAAGGCACATCATAATTACATTACCCAAGATGAAAGATAAAGAGAGAATCTTAAAAGCAGCAAGAGAAAAGGAGACAGTAACCTACAAAGGAGTGTCCATAAGACTGTCAGCTGACTTCTCAAAAGAAACCTTGAAGGCAAGTAGGGGCTGGCAAGAAGTATTCTAAATCATGAAAGGCAAGGACCTACATCCAAGATTACTCTATCCAGCAAAGCTATCATTTAGAATGGAAGGGCAGATAAAGTGCTTCCCAGATAAGGTCAAGTTCAAGGAGTTCATCATCACCAACCCTTACTATATGAAATGTTAAAGGGACTTATCTAAGAAAAAGAAGATCAAAAATAGGAACAGTAAAATGACAACAAACTCACAGTTATTAGCAACTGAACCTAAAACGAAAACAAAAACCAACTAAGGAAACAACTAGAACAGGAACAGAATCACAGAAATGGAGATCACACGGAGGGTTGTCATCAGGGGAGTGGGTGGGGAGAGGGGGGAAAGGTACAGGGAATAAGTAGAATAAATGGTAGGTAGAAGACAGACAGGGGGAGGTTAAGAATAGTATAGGAAATGTAGAAGCCAAAGAACTTATATATATGACCCATGGACATGAACTAAAGAGGGGGAATGTAGGTGGGAAGGGGTGTGCAGGGCAGAGGGGAATAAAGGGGGAAAATGGGACAACTGTAATAGCATAATCAATAAAATATATTTTTAAAAAATGTGTCATGATCCTAAAATCTCTGTTTCTCTTCTTTCATCTTGTGGATGTTCTGTAATTTAAAGGAAAAGTCATAGAGTACATAAAACAGGATTCTGGTCCTTTGTGCCAAAATGATTTGAGGAAAGTTACTCCACCAGAGTGTACTGAGATTAGAGCAGAGAGAGCTGAGCCCCTCCATACACACCCTGCTCCCTGCCCCCAGCCTGTGTTCCTTTTTCCAGGGCCCATTTAACAATTGGGAATGGCTGCTAAGGAAGCTCCAAGAAGAAATCAGAAGTGATAAATAGTATAGGCCAGTTCTATAGGAACTGAGGGTAGGTGGTTGTGCACCTTGACTTCAAAGCAAAGAGAGAAAGGAAACAAAACAGTAGAAAGGTGAAGCACTACAGACCTTACCAGGATAAATAAGGAGGCTTTTGGAGCTGAGCCACTGCCATGGAACTCCATGAAGCACGGACATAGAGCACTGGACCAGGCTTGATTAGAGGCGGAGAGCAGTCCCTGTGTGAGCACTGTTCTGGACTTCCTTTGTCTGCTGTCCCAGTGGCCTTCCCACCACCTGATAAACAGCATGCTAATGTGTCTAGAGGTGCTTCAAGAGCTGCTTCTTTGGGAATACTTTCAGAGCCCAATGTCCTTGCTAACAGAGCCACTGTGGGTGAATTCTCCTGACTATTTGTGCCTGATTTCCCAGCAGACCTCCTTACTGCCTACAGAGATCAGGATTTAGAAAGAGGGCTTGGCATGGCTGTTAGTGCCAGGCCCCCCAGTGCTGGCTTGACACCTCCTACACTGACAGATATTCTTGGTCTTGGCTGAAGAGGAGTGAGTTATTTAATATCTGTGTAAGCTACAGGGAGCTAATGTTTATACCCAGCCACTCTCCCAAACAAAAGGTTCCAGCTCCAGAGATCTTTAGAGACACTTGGACCCAACCTCCTCATTTTACAGACAAGAAAACAGATTGGGGGCAGGTCACATTTTACCATTTGACCAAGGCCATACTGTTGGAGTCAGAGATGAGAATAGAACTCTGGTCTCGTGGTTCAGTTCTCTTTCCACCTTAGCTCTGTCCTCCTAGCTTGGCTCAATTCCATTATGTTTCATTCAGTCAAGTTCTAAAGATGATCGATTCTTTTGGTCATTTCTATAAAATAAATGGGTTCTTGGAGTTTGGTGTCCTAATTGTGCAACTTGGGCAGATTACCTCTCCTCCTTGTGCCTTAACTTCCTCAACTATAAAATGAGAATGTGGATAATAACACGGACTTCATAGGTTTGCTGTGAAAATTAAATGAGTTAATTCAAGTCAAATACTTTGACACTGCCAGAGTCTTAGGAAGTTACTATGACTGTTTATTTAATTTGCTGGATGGCACTGTGGCCTTAGGCTCCCTACCCTGTTCGCCTCCTCTCAGCTCTCAATCAAGGGCTCACCCTATTCTACTGATGCTATCATATATTTATTTAATCCATATCTGATATTTCCCTTGCTTACAATTACATTTAGGAGAATTGTCTCTCAAAACAATATTGCTTTGAATTAATAATGAGTTCTAGGCATTGCAACCTCTTGTCAAGTATCTGCTTACAAACAGCAGCAATAAAACTGCTGGTTGCATTCAAGAGACCTTCTGAGACAAAATACCAATACTGATTCTAATGATATTACTGGGTAAATTTAAAAAAATATTATTAGGTTCCAGCAGAGTATGATCCATCAAAAAGTGGGAAAAAAAATGGGCTTGGCTTTTGACAATACTTAGTGTGTTGGGGCAGGAGTTCAGTAAGGTGATAACAGCAAAATTAACTTTAGCCAGAACACAAATCATCTCATTCAAAAGAACACATACAATTCATAAACTAGCAAATTAAGAATTAATTCCTCTACCTAGGAGAAGGCGGAGGAACCCTCTCCTTCAATGCAAAGGTATGATTCCTTAAGGCCACAAAGTCAGAAGGTGATTGTCTGAATATCTTAGAAAAACCCAGGAAAGGCAAATGCACTCTTTCTTACCTCCCCCACCCCCATATTTATCTCCATGGCAGGAAAGGTCAACACAGAAACAAATCAAGGAGAGGTATAAGAGAGTTATGTAATTCTATATCCAGTTGGATGGTTAACCTCTAGAGATTGGCAGTTAGAAAAGCAGCTTGAGATTGGCAAAGTACCAAACAGTAGAGCACGGAACCTGAAAGCCAGAGGAACTTTAAACAATTATAGTCAAACTCTTTCACTTTACAAATGAGAAAAATGAGGCTCAAGAAGTTAATGATTTGCCAAAGTCACCTGGCAAGAAGGTTGTAGAGCAGGGACAAGAATTCAGGCTTCCCCAGTTAGAACAGTATTTAATAAAGTCAAGTGCATATGCTACAAAAGTTGTGGTTCTAATCAGGGTTGGAAATTGACCTTTAGGGTGCTAAGACCCATTTGAGCCAAATATATGGTGACGGAAGATGATTTGACTTTGGGTGGTGGGCACACAGTGCAATGTACAGCTCATGTATCATAGAAATGCACACTTGAACCCTGTATGACCATATGAACCAGTGTCACCCCAATGAATTTAATTTTAAAAATCCTAATTGAGGGAACCTTAGTGGTAGCAGCCTCTAACATGGATCCTCATCCTGAACTTTCTCAAAACTATCCTGGCTTCCATATTACCACTCCCTGTTTTTTTCTCTTCTCTCATTCTTGTGACCACTCATCTTTGTTCTTATGACTACTTATCCTCCTTCTTGTTCACAGACCAAAAAAAATTTGAGGGGGCTCATTCCTTAAATGATCATGTTCCAAAGGGATCTCTCCTTTGCCCTTGTCTCTTGTGTATATACTCACGCTCTATAGGAGATCATGTCCATGGTGTTGGCATCTAAACATAGATAACCCTCGGATCCATAACTCCGGCCTAGGTACATCTGCACTCCAATTCCATGTTTCCAATTGTCTAATGGGTTTCTTTACCTCAAAATTAACAAGTACAAACATCTCTTTCTCCTGCTCTACCTTTCTTCATTAACAGTGTGCACACTGCTGCCAAGATCGTGGCCTCAGAGGTTTTCAGCCTTTTCACAACCCGAAACCCAGTCAGCTTGGACCCTGCTTTCCTCCTCACTGTCACTCCTACTTCAGGCCCTCAGTAACTTTGGGGGGAAGGAGTGGCAATTACTTCCCAACTGGTTTTCCTGCATTTACTCTCTTCCACGTAAGTAGAAGAGTTACTTTCCAAAACCTATCTGATGGTGTCTCTTCCCATTTTCTATTTTAGTATTTCTTACAGTAGAACTCGTATTATCCCATTCCAGCCTGGGAACTCCTTAAGTTCAGGGGGGCTGTCTTACTCCTTTGGCATTTTCAGAACTCTGTAGCCCCGCGTCTGAAAGAAAATAGATACTCACTAAATGTTTGCTAACTGGAGTGGATTCTGGATTCTGATTTCCTGGTTCTCTACCGAGAGAGTAAAATTCTTTTCTGGAGACATCAGCATGATATTTGGTCACAATTTTCAGATGGGCGTGGGAAGGTAAAGTAATGGAACCAGAAAGATAAGTGGTGTGATCAAGTCACCGAGCCTCACAGCCAGAGAACATGGGAGACAGCAAGCAGGAAATTGCCTGCGCCTCCCTATTAAAACAGGATAATGAAGTTGATGGGAAGCCTGAATCTAGTGTCCACAACCACAGAACAAACAGGAAGACTAAGAGGAACTGAGCGTCCCAGCCAGATTAAATACAATGTTTTCTGTAAGAGCCTTTCTCCCTCCAATGCAGCAACCCACATCTGGGAGCAGGTGACTGCACACATTCATACTTTGCCAGAACACTGGGTTTCTGCTGTTCCTGGTTCCCAAACTATGCCTGAGGAGTGGGAAGAAAAGACTGTACAACTAGCCAGAACAGTGGGTAGGTCATGTGATAACTCCCACATCACCCCCACTCTTCCCTGCCTTTTTTCCCCCCACTGCTATCAAAATGTCAAGAAAGCTTATTACTCCTGCTTCCAGGGAAACTATCTGCTATTCCAAATGCAGAGAAGTGTGACTTACAATTTCCACGACCATCTATGCTGTTCTTTGAAGAGAAATTAGATACAATGGGTGGTGTGTCACCCTACTATGACTGATAGCATCACCAGTGGCCCAACTTCCTCTTATTATTTTTACTTTATTCTATATTTATGAAGCAGGAGCTCCCACCACAGCCTCAGGGCTGCTACATTCTCAACACCATGACTTTCCTGTACCCAACCCCCCAGACTTTAGCCTTGGGATCTGGCAGGTTGTGCGATACACACACACAGAGGCACACACATACTCTGGGCAGGGCGGATCGTGGGAAACAGACGCAGTACAGAAGGAAATGGCCATTGTCAAAGAAATCAGTCCTAAAGGAAGTGGCTAAAAGATGAGCATCAAGGTCAGTCTGGGGACACAAAGGAAGAGAAAGGCTTGTGTGCTTTTGTGCCTACTAACAAAACTCAGCTTCTGCCTGAGGGTTGTCTCACTCACCATCATCTTCAGGATCTAGGGGGAGGTGGGATTTCCCACAAGAAGGAAATAGCCGTAGTCAGAAAACATGCATATCTAGAAGTGTCTGGATTTCACTTCTTGGAATATTTTGGCTTACGCATGGGTTTTTTTCATTGGATGATGTGCAATGTTGAATTAACAGTCTTCCTGAGCTTATTAACTGGTACACACAACGCTTTCAAGTTCAGGAGTTAGAAGATATGATATATAGCACATCCAACTTTCTTCTCAGCAATACTCATTAACTGCCATCTGACACACTTTCCATCATGTGATCTGAACTAGTCAGAGAAAGATGGCAGCAGGATCCTCGTGGGCCCCACTAGTCCCTTGTCACACTGCTGATCACACGAGGAGTGTCCAATACATGCCATCAAAGATGGCTCTGGTCCTGAGATCACACTTCAGCCAATTTTTAAAAAGAATTTCTGGAAAGTGCTTCTAAACCCCTATGACAGTGACAAAGCTTAAATGAGTATCGTGGACCCTCTCCGATTCTCCATGTCATTTATTCTGCTACAAGTCCTTAAGTTTTCTTAGATTTCCCAGCCTTGTGAACTTTTGGCCACAGCATTCTCTTAGTGCAGTTCGGAGTGGGAGATGCTTAAAGAATGTGACATCAGATACTTGCTTCCCAAAGGTACTCTTTGACATGCAGCAGCGCCCATGTGCACCGCCAGGGTGTGCTCTGTGTGGGGGTGTAAGGTTTCCAGGTTTGGGAATCTAATGTCTCCTCCACATTGACCTATTTCTCTCTGATGAGGGACCAGAACCCAGGGTTACATTACTCTGCTGGTTCATGTGCCCAAGTGACGCTGCTTAAGATTTGGCAAGAACACTGACGCTGTTTGTGAATTTAGATGTTTGGGTGGTTGGAAAGAAATTTCTATTTGACCGCACTTGGTAGCATGATATGGACAGCAGAGATGTGAGATTAAATAAAAAAAGTGTTTCCTCAAATGCTGGGTTCCCTTCCTTTCCTGCACTAGAACTAATGTCACCTGTTCTTCCTTGGTGAAGGTTGATACAGGGAAAAAACATTCAGAGGCTGGGGTTTGTTTACCATGAAGCCTAGAGTAAATTCTGTTTCACATTAAAAAATTACAAATGGTTCGGTAGGTCGGCGTGCGCGTATGAGTGTGTGTGTGTGACTTCACAGTCCCCTTCTCTTATTTCTCAGCTAGTCGTGGGGGTTGAATCTGATTGCTGACAGTATTTGAGAAAAACAAATGAGCTTCTTCCTTACAAGTCTGATGATCATAAATAACAGTTGTGTCCTTAAGAGCTCAATGTTCCTCGCTTGTGTGGCCTTTGAGATTAAGCTAAGCAACTCCTGAGGGACTTGGAGAAGGTGGAGGGCACATCGGTTTCTGTGGGTATCAGACCCAGAGGTCACCCACAGCTTGACCAGGATCAACTAGACTAGAATTTCAGACGAAGGGATCTGAGAGATCATTTTAACCCAATCTTCTTGTTTGACAACCCAGAGAGTCTCCTATTAGATTAGCAGCAGAGCCAGAAATAGCATCTGGTTCCCCTCCTAATCTAGGATTTTTTTCACTAGATCAGGATGTACTTCCTGAGAGCCTTCTCCATCTTAGAATTTAGCATTGCTGCTATGAAGCCTTGGGATTTATAAGCATTTGTCCCACGTTGCCTGGTTTTGATAGATTTAAGTATAGTATATTGGCAAAGGATCAAAAACATGGGGCAGGCACAAACTCTTTTCAGGGTTCTGTCCCTAGATAAATCTGACAGGCGCCATATAATGATGAAGGTCTGACACCCACTCACCCAAAAGATAGGTTTTATTAACAATAAAACAACCATCTGGATTTCAGCCAACATTACAGTGTTGGCACTGGATCACATCTATCTGCCTGTCTAGACAAATCCCTCCAACATCCAGGTACTTAGGGAAGCGAAATGAGAATTGTTCTAAAGGAACAGGAGACTCCATTCCATTATATTACAGTATGTTTCCAAAAACGACATCATTTCTCAAAAGCCAAAACACACAAGTCATAACATTTAATAAAATATTTGCACCAAGGGTAGCCCCCAAGGTCTGAAGTTATATATAAACACACTATGATACAGTACCAATATCTAAAAACAATCCACATACAAATACAAATAAGTACACATCCTGGCGACTTTGTCTGTCTCCTAGCAGAACCCAACTGAGGTAACTTGGATGCCGACACTCAGTGAGACTCTTTTAGACATCCCTTGACCTAGGATTGGTGCTGACTGCCATTATCCCACTTAACTTGTGAGGTCCTCAAAGAATTCTAAGAATTGGATCGGACACTTGGCTGAGAGGGTATATGCAGTTGCATGTTGTTAGCACTGTAACTTTAGGGAAAGAAACTTCAATGCTGCCACTTCTCAGCTAGAAGAGACAGCACGATGGCAGGAGCAAATGGAATAGAAGAAACGCTCCGAGTGAAATTGTTCAATGGCTAGGTGTATAGATAAGCTCCAACATGTACATATTATCCATCAGTTTATGAGAATAAATAGCTTTCTTTAAGGCCCATTTCTAAATGCATTATAGACTATATACCAGACTGTCTATGGCAACTTTAATTCTCTTACGTGTCTTCCTCTGCCCTGTTGGTTTTACATGTGACCTGAGAGAGAGCCCCTGCTTCTTAGGATTTTGTGGCATTTGCTTGAACAAGTTGGTGCTAAGCATATAAGGGGGAGTTTCCTTTTGGTTAGGTAGGGCCTGTTACCTTAAGCTCAACCTTGCTCATGATAAAATTATGGCAAACAGTTCTACAGTTACATTTTTGTGCTTCTATCACAACAAACCAGTAAGGCAGTTGTTTTTAAGCAGAAGGAACCAAGGGCGACTAGGCCAGTGATTCTTAGCTAGAAGGGATTTTTGTCCCCCTGCCATACCCAGTGACATTTGGCAATGTTAGGAGACATTTTTGGTTATCAGTGTGTGTATGTGTGTTCCTGGTAGCTAGTGGGTAGAGGCCAAGGATGCTGGCAAACTTTCTGCAATGCACGGGACAGCCCTCCACAACAAAGGCTTATCCAGCCCTAAATGTCGTCAGTGCCGATGCTGGGGAAACCCTGGATAGGGGGACGGACACTAAACTGACTTAACAGAGTCCCATCTCAGTCCTCACACTGGAAGACTAATGACAATGAAAACATGCTACCTTTTGTGCCTTTGTTCCCCATCTAAAAAATGGGGAAAATGAACATGTTCTTCATAATAATATTATGAGGAGTCATGAAATTATATACACAAAATGCTCTGATTTCTTCTTAAGAAATGGTCTCTATAAAACCACAGCATGGTTATTACTGCACTATTATGAGCTCATGAAATTGTGTCTTAAGAACTGTACTCCACCCCCTCAAAAAAAAATTCCTCCAGGAAAAGAAAATAAACCAGAAATGATCTCATCATGATTACACCTGCCACACCAGAAAACAGACACAGTTCAGAGAAACTAAATTCTTTCCCTCCAGCAATGAAGTAAGCTGTGTCTGTAATTAAGATCTTAATAAGGGAGGCAGGAGGCTTGGGCAGATGCTGCAGGCTATGAGGCAGAGTGCTACCACGCCAGTTTTAAAACAAGAACAACTGAAATACAATCCCCTGCTGCTTAACACTCTCAGGTGTTCTCTGCACAAGCGCACCCTGCAAGGTAAGCTTTCTGTCATTTCTACAGATGCCTATTTCTGCAAGACAAAAAAGAAAAGGGCCACCTTATACGTACAAGTAAATGTTATTTATGACTCTAAGTGAAAGATTTGCCTGCATACACTTGAACACAAAGCTTCTTAGATAACTTCCTGTCAATAGGCTGACATAAAGGAAAAGGGATAATGCTTCAACAGTTGACTGATGGCTGGAGCAGCTCATGTTGACTGCCTAGTGTGACCGTGTGTTCCTGAACTTTCCAAGACAGTCCTAGTTTCGAATATCCTTCTCATTGTCAGACCGTATGTCCCTTTTGGGGGTTTTTCTAAACATGGATATGTAGCCACAGAAATTATATACGTGTATATTTTAAACTAGAAATGAAAGATAGACATTCAAGTATATGTCTTGCTAATGCGTCTGCCTTGGTTGCATTTAGAATTTGAGAGAGGAAAGGTAGGTATAGATAAGAGTCTTTAATTCAGTCAATGTTCATGTTCTCTAAATGATCAGATGATCTTTACAAGGAAATGAGATCTATTCCAAAGGCATCTGGGCCTCTGCGAGACTGTCTAGAATTCCAGTGAATGGGGTTATTAAGAGAAAGAATGCTGTTGGGCTAACTGTATGTCTACTGTTGTCCCCCCTGACCCCCAAATAAGGGTGTGCTCATCCCACTTAGCTCTGAGTGGAAAAGGTTGGAGAATCAAGGAATACCATGAACGTTCTATCCCAGGGGATCCCTCAAGGCACAGAGGACCTCAAAATGCCGACACTGCTGTGACAGCACTGAAGTCTGGCTGGTCCACTAACCCATTTCCTGCCAAACTCTTAAGTCATACCCCAAAAGATCAGGGACACCCTCCCCCCAAAAACCCTCATTGACAGGTTACTAACACGTACTGTTAGATACTGAAAACTGAACACCAAGAAGGCTGGAGCGTCTGGCAATCCTCTTTACTGCCTTCCCAGTGTGTTGGCTTTGCTTGTTGTGGTTATTGGGGGTTGAGGGCTGGGGACCTGGGATATCCAAGCTCCACTTTCAGTGGAGTGCAGGGCCCGCAGACAGAAAAGCCTATGGGAGTCACCCACGTCTCCTGGGGGGTGAAGCGCTAAGTGAAGGGTCACAAACTGACTGCCATGAGTCAGTGAAATTAGGGCTAGTTCATATAAGAGAGAGCATAGGATTTCCACATCACTAAAAGAAATGAGGAAAAATTAATGACACATCATGCTGTCTAAATACATATTGCTTTAATAAATAAAAAGATCTGGTTGAAACCTTAACCTTATATGCCTCTGGGTTGCAGCAACTTTCTGTTACGTTTGACAAGTAATCCTCTCCCCACACACATGAAGAGTAAAGAAAGGAATTAAATGCAAAAGGAGCTATCAAACATTTTTGTGCAATGTTTGTACTGTTACATATTCATGGTTGCTCAATCTTTATTTCTGGTAAGCATAAACATTGACATTCCACATAAGGAACCTTTCTGGTAACATCTTATAAGTGTCACCTCAACATATTAGAACTATCAGGAGGAATTCTCATTTGCAGCATATACACCCAGATTTACAAAGATATAAGACACCTCCATGGCAACGGACCCAGCCTTTGAGCAAGGATCATGAACCACCTAGTTAACCACTATTTAGCACCATTAATGGCTGAGGATGTGGAGGGGTGGGGAGGGACTAGCTCTTTTTGAAGAATAAACTGGTAATTAGTAGTCCATGGTGGGGCCCAGGCATATATTGAACACGTTCCGCTGGCAGGTTTAATATCTCCATAAGCAGCTGCTCCACCCCCTGCCTTCACCGTGAAAAATCCCTGTCACATGCCATCACTACTCACATTTTCTAGAGCACCTATTTTATATTCCTTAAAGTACAGGCCTCAATTCACCTAGATCACGTTGTCTACCAAATCTACATCCTAAAAAATCACTCTTTGCAGTGGAGGATGGGAAAGGTCCCCAACAAGGCCATTTATCTTGAAATGAAGATTCCTCAGGAAGGTGGTCCTGCAGCTAGGCTGTAAGGTTCCCCAGGCGGCAGGGACCTCATTTACTAGTAAGAATTACCACAAGGAGATGACTGGAATGTTCAAGGTAAATAAGATGGGGTGGGGGAGGGTGGTGGACAAAGTATAAATAGTTTTTTTTGGGGAGGGGTCCCCTTTCCAAACTCATAGTCTTTGCAATCATCCATTGCCTAGGAAACCGGCAGCTATTCTCTGGCATTTTCAGCTGGAAATGTAGTATTTCTTCCCAGTGGCCCTGTTTTGTTTACCTTGGCAAGGAGGCCTGATAATTAAGTCTATATGTTACTGTGGAATAATGTCATGGTCCCAGTGGCTGGCATTTGAAACCAATTTGTTTAGTTTTCTTTCTCTCTCTAGAGTAATCTAAAAACAGATAACCAAGACCTCTTACTTTTCATCTCTGCTTACACTTTCTGCAACAGGATAAGGGATGGACAGCGTCTGGCACAAATAACGCCCGTAGTTTTTTACAAAATCTTTTATTACAAAATCATAAGCATGTGATCCTGTAACATAACAACATCATACCGAAACACACCATATGCCATTTTAGGTGAAATGTTCAAATTAAAACTATAAATTATCACACCTATATTATTACCCTACCAACCACACTCAAGCAGGCGTTGGACCCTGCTGCTGGACCCTGTAGTTAACTCTGAACTTCTGTACCCAGCAACTCACTACCTTTGCATTTCACCTTTGATTTTTTTAAGTTGATGATTTTTTCTGTATATTATACATATATATACACATATATAATCTTATCATGAATCTTAATAGCTGCAATTTAAAATGCTTACTATGTGCGAAAAGCTGAGAAAGATGTTCATATCTTATTTCCTTACAACTATCTGATAAGACAGGTATTTAATAAATCCCACTCTTATCAATGAGGAAACAGAGGCCTGAAGTAGCCTGCCTGTATATTATTAGAAAGTAACCAAAGCGGTATTTGAAACTAAGCCCATGTTCTTTACATTATGCCATACAGCATTAAGACACTTTTAACGGTTAGTTGTATAAATATTTTCTGTAACTCAATATTCAATCCAATGTTCGTTGAGTACGTACTATCAGTAAGATCCTGTTATTACAGGAATATCAAGTCCTACTAGTGGCAGTGAGGATGTCAAGTCATTAATGTAGTAGCAAGAGGGTGCATAAAATGTGCTGGTAATTCCCTGTGTGTGGCATTTGCATTTCTACGATACATATCCAGACCCATGAATATTCAACAATACTCAGCCATCTTAACCGCGTAACTGGGATTTTCACATAATCCAGTCACCGAGTCTTGAATCCACACTATCCTTTCAACACCTACTGAGCATCTACTGTACAAGGAGAGCTGGAGGCGACTAACATTGTCTACTTACTATACACCAGGAGTCATGTTAAGTACTTCACATTCACATATTTTCTTGTTTAGGCCTTAGAACAACAGCATGAGGCAACGATTATCCCTACTTTCAGATCAGAAAACTGAGGCTAGGAGAGCTTAACTTGCCCAAGGTTGCAGAGCATGAAATCACAAGAAGTAATAATGTCTTTCCCCAAAGCCCACACTCTACTTTGCTCCACTCTGCTACAAGGATACACTAGACCAAGACCCTGCTGCCTCAAGACAAAGGATCCTAGATCACACTTTCTATTCAGTGGACTGTTTATCAATCTACCTCTACATACAAATGAAGGCCACCCTTTATTTATTTCTTGTGTTCAATGGGGCATACTTAAAGCTGGACAGCCCCCTATACCTCAAACTAATACAAAATAATATCGAATGTTAATAAAGAAAAAGCTGAACAGACAGCTTCAGTGGGTAACTTATCTGAGTTACAGGTATCATTTAGACAGTAATTTGATTGAAAGGAAATTAGGTAGTGCTAACAGAGGAGGGCAGAGGTGAAAAAGCCTACTGCGAGACAGTCAAGGAGACAGTCAAGGAGACAAAGGTTTGGGCTTCATAGAGAGGATGGATGAGGAGACTGGACCTGTGGAAAGTGACAGACTAACCGAGTCATGTAGGTGTAAAGAGACAGGGGCAAATGAATCAGGGAGCAGCAGAAGGCCAAGATTTCTCACAGCAGAGACAAAAGAGAGAAGAGAGGTAGAGGTAGGGGGTATGCTTTAAGGGAGTCATGTCTATGTGGATTGGAGAGGCAAACCCTACAAAGTCAGCTATTACAGAAGCATAAGGAATGCTTGAGTCAAAAAATGAGAGGTGATGAGGACAAAACAAGGAGAGAATTTGCAAAGGGGATTGAAAAGTAGAGAGGAAGTTGTTTTTAGAAGTCTTGGGGGGAGGCGTACAGACAGGAAGCCACTGATGAATTCTGATAAGAGAACCCATACATATCCCAGCAAGGAAAGGATGCTACAGGCATCTTTGGTATGTCCCACACTGTGCAACTTGCTATATGCATGTGGTGTTATCAGAACATCTTCAGCTCTACAAAGTCTTTCATCTCTGTGTAGGTAAGTCCTTTAGCTCCAAAGGTGGGTTGGGGCTCAATAAATAAATAATATAAAACAAATAATTAAGCAAAGATTTTTCAAAGCATTTTTTGGTGCTTCTAAATTTATAGATCTCACATAAGATTGAAAAGTGGGGGCACGAATTGCTGATTTGGATTGGATGCAACAAGTCATCTAGAAGAGAATAAAGAATTTAAAACCAAAATGTCAAAGCAAGGAAAGAATTGGGAATCATATAGGTTGTAAATGAGCATAGACTAAATTGAAGACCCTCAATTATTTTTTTCTCAAGCCAGCCTGAAAAAATTAAAATATTTTCAAAATCCCCTCAAAAGCTCTTAATGGTACAGACTCTCTTGTTTCCCCAGCCTACCTTGCTCACAGTCAGCCAGAACATCGAAATCTGAATTTCAGGATGTAGTTTTCTGACTTGTAAGCTCCATCTGTAATTTTTCTTCCGTCCAAGAATTTAAGAATGAATTTGTTGAATGGTAAATTAGAGAAATAATTTAAAATTTTAATGGGGCCCATGGGGTTCAGAAATTTGGCAAAGCCCCCAAAGCTGCTAAGCTACCAGAGATCAGACAGGCAGTGCCTGCTGAGAGCCACTGACCAGGCCAGCGTCTGCACAAAATGGGCGGGATCTCCAGCCTCTGCTCAAACACAGCTTCCCTGTGGCCCTTCAATCACCCTCCTGGCAGACGGCAGCCACAATCTCCTCCATAACCTCAGGAGGGACGCCTTCCCTGAGCAAGCCTCAGCCTCTCCCTCCCACCTCAGGACATGCTCTGTATATTCAGAGGAGCTTGTCAAACTCTTAATAAATAACACCCCCCTCCACACACAAAAAATTTACTATCACAGAACCTCAGACTGAATACTTTTAAGAGAAATGGAATATTAAGCACATATGAGAGTGACTACAACCTTCCTATGAAGAAATTAAAAAAAAAAAAAAAAATATATATATATATATATACGATGAAATAAAAATAGACTAGGTAGGCGCTACCCAAAAATGTTTACCAAAGTAATAGCTTACATTCCACAATTCTCAAGATCATTGTAAAGACATAGCTGGCTGACCCTGAGCTGTGTGTAAGTGCAGGATGAGTGCAGGCTTGGTTGTTCTCCAGTTATGATCGCTGAAGTCGCCAAACCAGATAATCTGGTTTAAAAAAATCTTACAGTGGCTGGATTACAAATCTCTCAGTGAACATTTTTAAGTCTGATCATGCTAAATTTATAGTGTGTAGTGCAACAAAATGTTTAAAAGATAATTCCTAACTCCAAGATTTTACAATCTAATAATTATCTGGCTTTACTACCTAAGTGGCTCAAATCAAACAAATAACGGCGAAACATGCATTTCACTTTGCTCTGTAGAGTCACTGCCTGAAACAACAACAAAAACTCTATCCTGCAGGAACACTTGCAGTGAAATAGTCTCAGATTTCCTGGGAGAAGAAAACACCAGTCACACAGGATGTTTTAGAGAGGTCACAGATGGTTCTTTTTTCTTTAATTAAAGTCACAAGTTCTGGGACCAGATAGCCTTGGTTCAAATCCCAGCTCCACCACTTTTTAGCTGTGTGGCTTTGGATTTCCACATTTGAAAATGAGTATAATCATACCCACCTCATAGAATTAAAATGACAACGCTGTATTGTCACTCTAAGTCGTAGGAAATGTTATTTATCACATCCCTACCTTGTGTCATCTCCTACTTAACAAAACCCTCTCCTTAAAATCATCTATCATTTACCAGAGAGAAAACAGGTTTTATAAGAAAGGGAGAGTAGACTGATTCAGCCATTGGTTCATTTCATAGTCACCACAAGGTGTCAATCTGTCATTTGGTCAGTCAGAGAAGTCAGTAGTTTTTTTCTGGTGAAGGTGTCCACAAGCTAGTAAAAATCATGCATTCACATCACTTGGCAGGGTATTCAACACTAGTGAGACCCAGCAGAGAGGCAGGTTTTCTCCATGAATGCCAGCCGTAATTTACATCATCTGTTGCCCTGATGTTTTCTTTCCATAAGAGTAAAACGAAACATGATGAGGTCACTGAGTAAGTGACTCTAGACTTTGTCACTTTCTAGATTGGAGCACTCATTGTTAATTTCAGTCATTTACACTTTCCAACAATAAATGTACGAGCATATTTTCTTTCTGCCCGTCAGTTTTTATGAACTAAAGGAATTCAGCAATGGGTCAGGAGGGGCAAAGACTCACTGTGGGCTGAGCAATATCTAATCCTATCACTGCTCTGCATAAGGAAACTGGCTGTATGGGTTGAAAAGAGAGAACTTTCCCTGCCATTAGAGACGGATTTGTTTCTGACTGCATCTTCAAGTCAGATATTAAGAATCTTCAAGATTACCCATTCCTCTGATCTTTCCTATTAAGGCAGATAATGGAAAGCTGATAGTAGAGTGATAACTGATGCCTGTGTCTTCAGGTAGCTGTAACCTTTCCAAGAACTCTAATTCATACTTTAGAAATAAAAGGCTTTCAACATTCAGATTTAGAGCTTTGAATAAGATTTATAACTTTTGAACAAAAGATTTACCACTGTGGTGATACAGTGGCTACAGAGTATTTACAACATCACATTAAAAAAGGATGGGCCAGAAGCTAGATAATTCAGAGAGAAAGCAAAGTAGCCCCCGGCTAGCACAATCCTGAAGATCAGACAAGTAATACAAATTGTCAACCTTGCCAGAATTTCATTTAAGAACAGCACTTTTGTATAAAAGCACTAGGAGTGGTAACTATTCCAGAATAGAAATATTCATCCTCCAAGGGAAATTCACATCCTATTCATTGCAGTCTGCTTCTGTCCAATGTGCCTGGTAGCTGCTTGCCTCCTACATGGGGGCGACTTAAAATGGACTATCCTGAGCAAGTTATCGCCCTTTTTTTGTCAAGAATAAACACAAACAGTGGTGTAAAATGCATGGGAAAAAATGCTGCCAAAGTGTTATGGCACTCTGCAAACTTCAGGGACAGTAAACTGGTCTGAGTGAAGCTTCACGCTCTCAGTCTACTCAAATGCCAATAAGAGTGTATTCAAGAAATGGCAAATATTCATTTATTCTTACAACCAACGTCACTTACGGATATCAAAATTCTCCATCACTAGCTGTATAATAAATAGTACCTGGGGCTTTTAATTTCTCCCACCAGAAGTACACATGACAAACTGCATCCCAGACTAAACGCTTAAAGCAAAGGCTGAAGACGGCTTTACGAGTCAGTCTGGGAGACTCCGCAGTTCTGATTCCTCTCTCATTACAGCTCCCGGGCTCCGGGAGACAGTGGAGGCTAGGCCTGGGGGAGCCGAGGAGACTGAGCTAATACGTGCTCCACTAGAAGTCAGCAACCCCGTGATCTACAGTAGCGGCTACAGACCGCCTCTAAGACTAATTCTCCAAAACTTTCAGAGGAGACGGACTCGGGTGTACTGTGAACTCCGGGAGTGGGCTTAGAGACTGGGTCTCTGCCTGCTTCCTTGTATGCCAGTCTCACTGACTGGGACTCCACTCAAAACTCGGTCACACAAGGGGGTCACACAACTCCCCAGAGGAGTTGTCACAGCGGGAAACAGACACACACACACTCACACAAACGGAGACTTATGTAAAAGATACTCTCTTACCTTATACTTCATCTCGGCAGCCGTGAATTGAGCCGTTTTCCTAACACACTAGTTAGACTGCATTGAGTACAGGCGAGTCCGCCCCTCCATCGAGTGCAGTACTAAATGAAAGTGAGAACCGTCCCGGGCTGGGGCAGGTTTGTCATTCGCAGCCCGGAGCTCAGACACAGAAAAAGCTGCAAAGCTTCTGAGCTCACTGTTTTGATTGAGGCGGGCCTATCAAAGGCTTTATTTGCATACCTTCCCGTCATTGGCTAATAGGCCAAGGTAATGTGATGCCCCGCCCACTTCTTACGAAAATTTCTGACAAAGAACACGTAATGTAATCATTTCTTTTTTCATTATCAGAAAGGGTAGAAAATAAAACGAAGTGGGAACCGTTCCCAACTTTACTCCATCCTCCCTCCCCCCTCCCACAACAAAGGAACGGGAAAAGAGATAAATTCTTTTTAAAGATTAACCTAAGTTTTAAAGAAATCTAACTCACAAAGCAGTCTGACAGTCGTGCTTCCTGTGACCTAGCAACTCCTTCATAAACCCATTTCATCTCAAAGCCATTCACCTCACAATCTCTACACGAAATGAACCCTGGGGAACAAAAGGTTTTCTGTCTCCGGCCCCTTTTTACTAACTACCCCTGCTGATATCTCTCTGGCTCTCCTCTTCTCCCTCCCTCCACGCCCCCTCCCCCCCTTTTTTTTTGTGGCTGTTTTCTTTTTTTTTTTTTTTTTTTTTTTTTTTTTTTTTTTTTTTTTTTTTGTTCTTTTTAGTGTTCAAAGTACTTGCGATGTCAGTCTGCAAGGAGCCAGAATACAATTCCCCCTCAGTGAAAAGGAACTCCCTAGGCCGGGCACCAGGATTTCCCTGGCTAGCTTCTCACAGGGCCTCACAGATTTGAGTGTCAGCCACATTCAGCGACCTTCTCTGGCTTTGCTGAGGATAAAGGTTAGATGTGACCCTGCCAGTGGGGCTGGCCAGTGCATGCCCTATACATCATCAGTCTACAGAGTACTGTGTTCTTTGATGGTTGGCATTTCTAGCTCCAGCTTTGAACACTGCAGTTTTTCCTTCTGACCTCTCTCCTGAAGATGACCCATGAACCCAACAACGCTTATTATCTAGGGAACAAAAAAAATGCCTACTGTTTGATGAGCCTGGTTAAAAAGACCAGGCTGTCTCCAGTGAAGGACAGAATATTTGCTTCAGCTTCATGATTTCTGTAGAGAAAGAGGTCACCCAGGAGAGGACAGAAATAGTCACCTTCAGAAACTTTCCTGAAGGATAGAAAGGAGAAGGAAAATTCCTTTTTAGTGGGCCTCAGGATTCAGACTTGGTAAGTGCAGACAATAGGCTGTCCCTGAGTGGGATGGACTCCAACCAGACTACACGACTTGGATGGAAAAATCAGCCTTTATTTTTTTTTCCCGGCCAAATTGGACTAGAATCTGTTTGATTTGTTCCCCCTTACCCCTCCGAAATTCTCAATGGATTAAAACTACTTTTATGATCTAAGCAAAAAGAACAGAAGAGCAGCTGCCCTACAAAAGCGGTTTCCAGATCCAGGGCTCACAGTTTAGTTCAAAATTTAATGTGGCATCCATTCCCTGGACATGACCCCTGGGCAGTCACAATGAGCTTGACACACCAGTTCCGGCATCCACTAGGCCTTGCTTTTCCTCATTTAGCCTTTGAGTGAAAATGAGCCTGAGTGATATTTCAAGGTCTTTCTGAAAACAATTTATGAATGCAGCATATTGCACTTCAAGGATCTTCTGAACAGTCCCACAGACTTATGGGAGAGTCGTTATTTTGTAGGAAATTGTTTTCCGTGTCTGCCTGGATTAGTCAAAGAACTTTCCATCTGTAAGATGAGTCTTGTGGCTTCCAGGAGATCTAGATAACATTCCTTTGGCTTCCTAAACAGTCAAGTTGAACCCGCCTTCTGTTTTGTTTGATGAGTACCATTGAGTAGTGAACACTATCTCACCCCATTTTATTGCTTTTGAACAGTTCCCCAAAGCATATGCTAGGGCTTTTTGTCATTTCATTCTCTAGTTAGAGAGCTTAATTCATACCAAGTGGCTGTCCTGCTTTCCTGTGTCTGTCCTGTACAGTAAGACACTTAAAATCTTCCTGAAGTTAATTTCAAGGTGGTTTGGGTCATTATATTGTTAGTTACATAAAGAAAAGCATAATGGTGTTGGAGGCCGGTAAACCTGTGTTAGAATGTGAATAATTTTTTTAACTTCCTGATTTTGATGTCCTGAAGTATAAAATTGAGAAACTAATAATATGTACCTGCTAGGGTCATAATGAGGATTAAATGAAATAATGGAGATAGAAGCTAATAAATATTTCTTGGCATACAGTAAGACCTTAATAAGTGCTATTATTATTATAATGTTAAATTTATTATATATTACTTTATTGAAATATTATATAACATTGTTAAATATAGTATATAAATAGTATTAATATTTAATACTTTTATTAATTAGAATATTATCATCATGATACTGTTAACGGTATGTGTCGTAAGCATTCAAAAAAGGGGGTGAGGAATCCCCTCATTTGTATGCCATCCTTTTGCAGGGCAGCCTTCTAATTTGACAAATATCAACTGAGCACAGTGCCAGGTACCTAGGTGGGGAGAATACACAGCAGCCCAGACAAGTTCTTACCCTCTTTGAGCTCACAGTCTACTGGGAGTGGAGGACAACAATTAAATGAATAAATAATATGATTTCGGAGTAATCAAAGAAGAAAAATTAAGCAGGAAAAACTGCTGAGAAAAACACCAGGATTGAGGAGAAGAGGTATCTTATTTTATTTTATTTGTTTCTTATTTTCTTATTTTAATAGTTCATTTTTTATTGTATTTTCCCCATTACCATTTATCCCCCCTATCCCCTCTTCCACTTTCACCCACTCAGGATGTCTTATTTTAGAGAGAGAGGTCTGGTAAGTCCCTCTAAGGAGGTAACATTGAAGCAGAAATCTGAATAACATGATGGATCCACTCAGTGATGTGGGAAAAGTACTTTCTAGACAGAGGAAGTATCCCATGGATAAGGCTTGAGGAGGAAAGAGCTTGGTGGGTTTAAGAACAGCGAGTAGTCCAGGTGGCCCCAGGGGGCACTGAGGGGCCTCATAGAGAGGGCAAGCTCAGAGACAGAGGCGGTAGCAGTTCGAATTTTCTCTGGAGTGCGACAGGAAGTCACTGGAGCCTTTGAGCAGGGAATGAAGTGATCTGTTCTGTTTTTATCCTTCGATTAAACACTTAAGGACAACTGGCTGTTGGTTAAAATATTGAGCTCTGGTCTTCATGCAGTTCATATAATGCTAGTAGTTTTTACTTTAGTGTCATCTAGAATTCTTCCTTCAAAACCCCTTGGGGAAACACAAATTCTCCCATTGAATGGAGAAACAGCCTTTTCCCCATCAATTACCTGAAACTTTGGATGCAAAAATACTGTTTAAACCAAGTGATATCAATGCTGTTGGTTGATTTATAGAGTCCCCCCAGTACTCCCATGGGTTAAAATGGGCTCAGCCCCTATCTGTGCTCACTAGCACTCTTGGCCTATCAGCCTTGCCACCTTCCTGCTTGTCTGCTAAGGGCTCTATCTCCCAAGACACTCATGTAAGCAGGAGCAAGCCATCAAATGCCATCCAAATGATTTTCTAACTGCCATTGGACACTAGCATGGATACTGCAAAAAATCAAGATGATGCTAGAGGGATGAGATTCTTCTGTCCACAGCCTGGGAGGAACCCATGTGACTGCTTTCTAAAAGTAAAGGGCAATGTCAGAGCATGTAAGGGCAGGAAGTGACCTCAGAAGTAATCTAGTTCAGCCCCCCCATAAAGAGGATGAAGCCACTGCTCTGAGGGTGGGCGCCCTGGACAGGCACCACCGCCCCCGCCCCCCCCACCGCCCCCAGTGGGTTCAGGACAACAATTACTGCTTTCAGTCAGTCTCCTGTATCTCTTGCTTGCTTGAGTCCAGTTATTCTTTGTAGTTTTCCTTCCTGAAATCTCTCCCTGCTCCCACATTGCTACCTGTTTAATTTCTAGAGTACAGAGCTGATCACATTGCTACTATGTTTAAAAACCTCTAGGGGACACTTCAATGCCTTAGAAAACAAAATCTGCACACTTTAGTGTGGACTATACTTTGAGCCCGCCCTCTTTTTCTGGCCTCACCTCCCACCATCTCCCAACCCCACATCCCACATTCTTTCCACATGGAGAAGAGGTGGGGGATGACTCACCGAATCCAAGACACATGAACACTGTCCTGACTTTGCACAGATGGGTCCTCCTGCTGAGGATGTCCTCCCTTTGCTGTCAAGCCGAGCCCCAACACTGACTCTTCTGTGCTTCCTTGTCAACAACCCCCATCCTGCCCACCTCGCCCTTCCAGAACTAATTCTTCCTCCCCTTTTCTGCGCCACCTTGTACTTGGAACACACGGCCCTATTGTCAGGCTCTCCCACATTATATCAGAATGAGTAGTTGATGTCTGTTTCCTCAGCTTCCAGGTGAGCCCTAAATGGATGGGGTGCTGTTCCACACGGTGTGCCCTGCAAACTTATACCTTGGAGGTACTTAAATGCTTGCTGAATGAGTAAGAGGATAAATGTAACTTCAAAGAGGCCAGGTACCAGTTTTGACTCTCGGACAGCGGTCAGTTAAAAAGTTTTGGCACTTGTACACACCGGTTTTTATACAACCTATGAGTTAAGAGTAGCTCTTACATTTTTAAATGGTTGGGAAAATCAAAAGAAGAGTCATGGTTTTGAGATGTGAAATTTAAATCTCAGTGTTTATAAATAAAGTTTTATTGTAACCCATTCATTTACCCATTGTCTTTCGGCCTATAATGGCAGACTTGTGTGGGTTGTGCCAGAGGCGGTGGACTGTAAAGCCAAAAAAGGTATTATCTGGCCCTCCACAGAAAAAGTTTGCTGACTCAGCTCTAGAATGGTACAAGACATATCCATCCCTGAGTTTAGACTAAAGAATAGATCCTCCCATATCTACAGAGAAACAATCTAGAAAGACCCATTCTAGGGCCATGTTTTATCACTTCTAGTTTGATACCAGTTTTTAAAAAATCTATATATGTGAAATTTATTTCAAAAAATAATCTGAGGCAGCAACTTTTTAATTCTACAAGTCTTCTGAAACCTCCCAAAATAAAGACAAGCCCTTGACAGTTTTCTCCTTCAACCCAACTGGCCCCTGGCTCATTCAGCCTGGACTGAAACCCTTTCTGGTGCCAGGTCCTTTGTTAGACATTCACAAGTGTTATTTCACTTAATGTTCATTGACTATAACAACCCTCGTAGGTCGGTTGTGGCATTCTAGTTTTACATGTGACAGAACCGAGACTTGGGCAGGTTCCACAACTGGCACAGTTACAGGCAGGTGAATGTCAGGCCTGCTATGTGAACGCAGGCTTTCTGGCTTCTGAGATGTGGTGTGTCACACTGCCCGTGCTTCCTCTGGGCGCCTTTGCTGTCTGAGTCCCGTTTGTTGGTTCTGTAAGGTTGTGTCTTGACCCTAGCGGGGCCAAGCCTAACTGAGGAACAGGTATTGTTCTTGAGCTGTGACGAAAGCTAACAGTGGGCATACAATCACGCCGTCCCCTTGCTCACTCCTACTTTGAAGCCTGTAGATGATCCTTCTTGCCTAGACTGATTTCCTGTCGTCATCTGCTTGCATATATGCCATCTTTCCCCTAGTTTGAACTCCATCTCCCTTCATCAACTATTTCCTTACAAATCTCTCCTTTGCTGATATTCCCCCAACTACTCTCCATGTCTCTCATCCCTTATGACCACAGTGCTTCCCAAATCTGACCTCCCTGAAACTGGACCTCCCTTAAAAAACAAGCTTGAATGCTCAGACTTCTCTCCTTTCCGCTGGGTTCAGTAGTTTCACCTGTGAGAGCTTCCTTCTCCGCAAGGAAATTGTAAGCAACTTATGGAAGGGGATTTTTTCTTCAAGTTGTATCACCCCTTCACCCATGTAGGTAACGAATTTTGCCTTATGTCTGCTCAAAACCCTATGTCTTGTCCATGCACCCGGCCCTCACTGATGTCCACATGGAAAACATGGTGACTTCCAGGGGAAAGAACAACTTTCAGTCTAGGCGGTGGTTCTCTTTTATCTGCGGAGCTAGTCACCATCTTGGTCTGAATGAAAGTCTGTTATTAGAAAGAAGCTCCAAGAACAGTCTCTAGTCCTGGCTTCTCTGGGTGCTGTGGAATGGAGCTTCCATTGCTTTTTCCTTCCACTAATATTTTGGCACAAGAGACCTCATAAAGGCCACCCAACACAACTTCCCCCTACTTTTTGCAACAGTGTAACAGTGTTTTAGGAGTAAACTTTGTTTTCTGAAAGAGTTGTTAAAGGCAGTGCTTTAGAATATTTGTTGCTGCAGATGGAGGCGGTGTTTACTAAAACGGCTTGTTGACTCATGATTCCCAAATGACTTCTGATTTAGTTCCTCCCTGACTTCTTTCTTATTCTCACTCAATGAATGAGGAGCCACCTGGGGTTGGGTGTGGCTACAAACAACAGAGATGAGAAATGATTCCTCTGGGTTTCTCTTTTCTGCGTGACACGAGGGATTCCCACACTGTGAAGGCTTTATAAGGTCTCGCTGACTCTTTGCATTCAGCCAAGTTTAAGTGTGTCGTTGTTACAGACCTTTAAAAAACTGACCACCCTCCTTCCCCCACCCCACTTCCCACTGCCTTCTGCCTTCCTTCCCACACTCTTTGGGGTGAAGTGCAAAAACTGAGTATCTCAGGCCTCTCTCAGTCCTTGATTAACTATGAAAGAATACTAATGAGTCACTAATGTGCTACTAGGAACCTCGTAGCTCCCTGCAAATGTGATTGTGGGCAATACCTGAACTTGGTTGTTGAAAAACTGTGAACTTTCTGATGTTCTACATATACGTGAATACTAGTGTTATTCTAACTGTGGAGTATTTCGTTACTACCCACCCCCAAAGAACTAAACATCGTAACAGATGAAATCGTATGTTATATGACAAGCAACTGTGAGGCTCCACTTTAGAATTTAGTGTTTGCTTTAAATGCAGGATTTGAGGGAATTAATTTAGGGGTGAAAATATGTGAAAAATTAGAAACACATAATAGAGGTTTATGTTTACTTATTTTCATAAATGTGCAAAGGTTTACATTTCTACTATTTATATGTATCCAGCTGGGCCAAGGAATGAAGTTCCGTGGAACAAAAGGAGTTTCATAATAAAATGGTGCAGACTGCCTGGCAAAGGCTCTCTCCTGTTTTTCCCTAGCCATGAGGTGTTCTGTTATTGCATGCCTTAGTATGTCCAAGTAAACAGTTTGTTATATGAACTGTCATAGAAATCTCTTCTGTGGGGAGAAACTTTAGACTGTGGATTTTTACAAAGGTCAAGGAGATCCGCCAAGACCAAATAAACAGGAATTCTGTGACTTGACGGAGGAGGGCCTGCTACTGAAGTCACTGCCCAACACAGCAATAGTGCTACATAATATGTTCCAAGTAAGAAGGGGCAAGGGCAACACATTTTCTTCTTGCGAATTTTTGTTCTTCCTTTATACGTTCTTAAATTTGCAACATCTTCCTGACCCTTCTTCACACACGTATTATGATCGAGTACATGCCATGGCATGATAACATGACTTAACATGCTAGAACGTGGCAACTCCCTTCCTAGTCTCCACTTTTGGCTACTGTCCAGGTGGAATAAGGAAGAGAGGCTTACGGACTGTGAGTCCTAAATCCTGGATGGGTCTGGATGCTCTGCTTCCAGTCTACTTCTGAGCTCTCCCATTCTGCAGACATATTGACCCTGACAGTTGTCCTTCACGCCCAGCATCCTGCATAACTCCAGGATGGAGGTGGGATGGGAAAGAATTGGGGAGCATGAGGGTGGGCAGTTGAAGCACCAAAACACCAGTTTCCTGCAGGCACTGGGTGTCATCCCTTTGGGTTTTGGTGATGTATTCCCCCTCTGGTGCCCTAAAAGAGCCTAGCTGACCCAGTTCTCCAAGAAAGGCTGCCTCCTGTCCCTGACGGCTTTCATCAGCTGAGGCCATTGAGCATCCAGCAGGCTGTGTCCCAGGGCATCTGGCCTGTCTGGCCAGCCCAGGCAGCCGCCAGCTGGCGCTGATGAGCGAGTAAAAGGAATCCGAGTAATGCAGGGCCTGGGGTGGGGGTTGGGGGGGCGGCAAGATGAAAGGAATGTAGTGTGGGGACACAGCACACCCCACACTGCTAAATCCAAGCTTGTAAAGAGTTTGATTCATTTTAGAAAGCAAACAAAATGCTCCAGCTATCAGCAATCTTTTATTTTGTCTGCTAAAGGAATGCCTTTCCAGCGTGGGCTGGGGCCTGGGCATTGGTGGAGTCACCAGTGCCCACCCTTGACTTGCTGTGTGGAGTGTGGACAGCACATTCCTTTCTGCCCACTGACGCTGAGAAGTAGAGTGGCTCCCTTCTTTATAAGAAAAGTCGAAGGGGAGTCCTGCTAATGAACATGCACCAGACTTTAAGGATCACTCACTCACACCATGTTAAGTTTGTTCCTTTAATTTGCTTAAGTCCTGGCACCCTGTGATTTCAGACCAGAGGATGTACAAAGGGATTGTTGCAACGGTTTTCTTGAACTTCATTGCCTGTGGTTCTTAAGATTCATGCTCTAACCAGCCTTTGGAGCTTCTGGTCTTTGGGAGGGTAGAGAATTGGAAGGAGAAGCAAGGTTTCCTGCCCTAAGAAGACAGGGCCTATGTGCTCCCCAGCTTTCAATTTTGCCATCTCAAAATCACTCTATCTTCAAAAGCCATCTCCTGTGCAGTTCTGATGACCCGTAAAAAAAACCAGCCCTCTCTCTGCTTACCCAGACAGCCCATGCTGAGACTCAGCTCCCCAACCCTCCCTTCTCTCATCTGCACTGCTAATCTTTCACATCCTCCTCTCTACAAGTACCTTCATGCCTCCCTCATCCACAGTTCCTTGTTCAAAAACCTGGAGGCCAGACTAGTTGGGGAATTCAGAATATTGCAGATTTTAAAAACAGATTTAACATCCATATTACATACCACAAAACTCCCTGAGCGCCCCAGGCCAGCATCCCATATGCAAACTCATTCATATTTTGGCAGTTGGACATACCAGTTGGGGTACATACTAAGTAGAGTAAGTAAAGCCTGTGCATCACCTCAGGCCAGTCCAGGTCCGGCATTGCTACCCAATGAGTTATGGAAGAACTCTAGACTTTCATACTTTGTAACTGTGGATGAGTGAATGCGGACCATCAATACACTCTTTAGCCCTTCTGGACCTTTAGCCCTTTGCCACCTCTCCTTCTCCCAACATCAAACCAAGTGGCCTCTCTCTTTCACTTGCCACAGCCAGAGGGTGAACAGTCCTGGCCTCCCACCCAGACCTCCTCTCCTCTCGCCCTGCCACCCATTCCATCCACCACCATCTAGGCCCGCGCCTTGCAAGCTGTGCGCTGTGAACTACAGTGTTTTCCATTTCCAATCCATTATGAGCTGGCAATATCGAAAATACAGGTTTCCCTCACTACCCGAAAGCAGAACATTCCTATGAAAACTTTCATGAACTGAAATGGCGCAAAGTGAAGAAGTGATTGCTAATGTGTACACAAAATAAACGGAGATAAAGGCCAGGTGCTGACAGACAGTTCACAGCTCTGAGTGTAGTTCCGGGGGAGGAGCTTGGCCAGTCTCGCTGCTCCGGGTGCGCGGGCCTCTAGGATGGCTCGTGCAAAATACACACCGAATGCTATTTTTGCCTCTTCCCTTCATTCATAAAAGTGAAAATCTCCCCAGGTTTTCTTTGTTTAGGTAGGTATTAAGGTAGGTCTTTTGTAAAAGCGAAGTAGCAGAATGAGAACTTTGAAAAAGCTGAGGATACCTGTACTTAAAACTGGAAAAATAAAATAATAAGATGGCAACATAAGCCTTGTTTGTTGTTGTTATGGATTTCGACCAATATAAGATGGGTCTTAATTACTATCAGAGTTGCAAAGGGCTCACTCTCAGTTTCACTCTCACGGTGGCCGGTGCGTGCAGGTCTGCAGGTCCCATGTTCAGGAGCACTGCTGATGCCAGCAGATGCTGGCCCTCCAGGAAGCAGAGGGGGCTCTGCTTCATCCTTCCTTCTTCGCATCCCCTGGATCCTGATGCTTTCCACCACCACCTGTCTTGACATGGTCTCCTCTCTTGTCCCCCACAGCAGTGGGTTCTTCCTTCTTTCTTACTTTTCTCACCAATATTTCTGTCTTCTTTTCAGTCAGGCTTTCCCCAAGGTTCCCTCCATAACCCTTTTCCTTCTGTATTTTCTCCTTTATCTACTAGGTATCTTATTGTTTTAATTGACTTCTACTCTCATTTCTATGCTGATGACAGTCACATATCCTGACTTGTGTTTTGAATTTCAGACTCTCAGTTTCTACTGCACTGAAATACTCTAGAAGCTTCTCATATACTCCTCAAATTCACAAGTTGTGATAGTTAATTATATATGTCAATTCAGCTAGGCCAAAGTGCCCCAATACTGGGTTAAATCCTAGTCTGACATTACTGTGATGATACTTTTCTTGAGCTGAGCATAACATTTAATAAGTAGACGCTGAGTAAAGCAGATTACCCTCATCATGTGGATGGGACTCATCTAATCAATTGAGAGCTTTAAGAGCAAAAAGACTGATGTCCCCTAGGAAAAGGAAAGTCCACTCCAGATAGCCTTTGGACTCAAGCTACAACAATCAGCTCTTCCCTGGGTCCAGCCTGCCAGCCTGCTCTGCAGATTATGGACTTGTCAGAATCCACAATCATGTGAGCCAATTCCTTAAAATCAATTTCTCTCTCTCTCTCTCTCTCTCTCTCTCGTTCTCTCTCTCTTTCTCGCTCTCTCTCTCTCTCTCTCTCTCTCACACACACACACACACACACACACACACACACCCTATTGGCCTATTGTTTCTGCCTTTTTGGAAAACCCTGGTTTTTACACATATGAATCTCCAAATGAAACAGTCTACTTTTAACTAATTTATTTCTACTTTTGATGCCACCATTGTTCCAGGTATCTAGTCTCAAAAGTTCAGGTTGTTTTTGTTTCTTTTGTTTCTTTATTCCTCCTACTTCCCACATCCAATCAGCCATGTCAATTTTATACCCTCAGTATTTTGGCACAAATAACCTCGTTTTTATTCATCTACTAATGGAGAGCCCCCAACCACCACTCAGGCTTGGTCTGTCCTACCAGACAGGAGAAGGTGTATTAACATCATCTTGTCCACAGCGAGTGCTCCAAGAAATTAGCATGTGACTCAACAAGAGTCAATCTGAGATCTTCTTTAAGATGTTATAAGTAAAGCTTGGGAGAGAGAGGACTTCTTTTGCTTTAAGATGATAAACTGTAAATCTAAGCTTGGCAGTAAACATCTTTTCCTCATTGCAGAGAGTGTCTGTAGCAAGAGAGAATGAGTCCATGTGGAAACAGAAGCAAAGATATCTGTCATGCAGGAATGGGGAGAACCCTGATCCTATTGTCTGTGCCTCTGGATCTAACCATTCTTAAAGTTTGCTCTTAGACAACCTAATTCGTAAGGCAATAAACATGCTTGTTTTCACAAACCTAGTTGGAGTTCAGCTTCTTTCACTTGCAACAACAGTGTCCCGACTAACCTCGGCCAGAAAGTACTTGTTCCTTGGGGCAAAGAACATACCTTATTAATTTGCATCCCCTGTGGCTCCTCACTTAGGATCGTCTCAGTTGACATGTTGCACTGAATTTCCAGATTGTCTTAAGGTACCAGCTACATTGTAAACTTGTGTGAGGAGGGAGGGAGAAATGACAAAAAGGAGCATTTTCTGTGGCTCCTACGACAGCAGAAATAGGACACAGACTTATACATGAGGAAAATTCCAGAGCGATGGTGGTTGGGGACATGGTGACTCAAATAAGAAGCAGATACACCCTCTTATTTCTAATCCATTGATTTAGATACACATATTTAACAGTGAAAGAAAGAGCAAGACATATTTTCACTATAAAGTGTGGGGTAGCAGTGTTTCATCTACCTGTAGATCCATATAAATATTTATATTACATTTCCTTGCCAATTAACTTGTACTTGTTAATCGCTGCTGAGATTTCATTCATCCGTCTACCAATACTTACTAATTGCCCAATAGAATGCTAGGCACTATGGGAGTTACAGAGATGAATAATACCCAGATGCTGCCCTCGCTTGTTAAATACCTATTCGGTAGCAGCCAAGGGGACTTCATGAAGATAAACTTATGTTGAAGAAAAAAATCACACTGTAAAGTTATGTAAGTTTCTATTTTAAAATCATCTGGTTCTAATTTACTAAATTTAATGCTTTAGAGTCAATGCCAAAGTGCTACATTTGATTTATGGAAATACTTTAGCACATTTTTTCCATCGTGCTCTTGTACAATATATTTACTGCCCTTTTGTTATGGTTAGAAAGATTATGGACCTTAAAAAAAGTTCTCTTTACGAGCTTGCTGATATTTTATTATAAAATGCCATAAGATGGACTAAGAAGTCTAGTAAACAATCATATTCACTTAGGAGCATTCCACATGGATTAACTTTGTGTGGGTATATGTATATATATGTGTGTATGTGTGTGTGTGTGTGTGTATACATATATATGTATATGTATGAAAATTTAACAGAGAGCTCCATCTGGAAAATGGATGTTAAAAAACTTTCACTTTATGCCAAACCACTTCTTTTCAGAGCAGACAAGTTCTTGGGGGCGGTGGGGGGAGGGAGATATTTAAATAGCAGCCATGCTGTGCTACACCGCTAACAAAATAATAATGTTAATGCCAAAAGATGAAAGAATGTCATAGACCCAGACTTCCATCATCCCAGAGGGAGCTTACAAGATATTCCAGTAAAATGGGATATAAGTCTCTTCTGTGTCATGTCGGTGGCTCAGGGCCTGGGTGCCCACCAGCAGGGCAGTGGCATAATCTGCCTCAGGTTGAGGGAGATGCTGGGTTGCTCCTACTTTGTCTGCCCTCCTGACATGCTCGTGCACTGGTGTCCTGATTCCACTGAAGAGACACAGGTAGATCTACCCCAGGTTCCAGGAATGAACCACCTCTAACTGGCCTTGATGCTCTGGACTCCACCAGTTGCCTTGGCATGGCAGCTTGCTGACTACCCGTGGCATTTTACAGAAAGATTAAGACCTCTTGCCAACCTTGTTGCTCCAGCCTCCCAGACGTGCTGCGGTTTAGCCAACAAAGCCCACCCCAGATTTTCAAAGTGGTGTTTAAAGCCCGCGTGTATATTCATTTCGTTCCTGCTTCACCCTGCCTTTGCTGGGCTTACAAAAATGAGAGGTTTTTCACTTCACACCCACATAAAATAAGGTGGCTGCCTAAGAATTCCCCCTTCACCTTGCAGCACTGTATTTCTTTAAAGCAAAGAAATCTCATTTCCCTCTAACAGAGTTTAAATAACTCTTGCAATAAAAAATTGCAAAGGCTAACCCAGTCAAAATGTTTTCTTTCCAATGAGACTATCTTTACATCAAGTTATATCACGTGGGATACAGGTGTTCAAATGCATCAGAACGAATGATGACTGGCATAGCTCAAGGGCCTCACATAATGAGGTCCTGCATCCTCTCACTCTGAGACAGGGCCTGATCATCAAGAAACTGTCTGATACTGCTCTTCTCTCTCTGGCCATGATTTGTTCTCCCAGCTCCTCTGCCCTGGAGACCAGTCTTCCTATCTTATCTTGTAATAAAACAATGAAATTAAAAGGAAACAACAACAAAGTACAGAGATTGCTGTGATCTCTCCCTCCTGGATTCTTCTTTGGAATGTCTCCCACTTTACCTCCTCAAGTTCATGTGTTCCTCCCTGATCCTTGGCTCAAGTCTCACCTTCTCCTTGAAATGTACTCCAGCCTCAACTGATGGTCCTTTTCCTGAGTTTGTGCTATGCTCACAGTCCATTCCACCCAGTCTAACGTTGGCATCATGGCGCCATTGCATGTTACTTGTGAATCCCTAATTATGCCTTGTTTGATGGTGAGTGCCTCATGTTTGCACAACAGTTGACCTTGGAAGTAGGCGATCCCCTATTTTATCCAGGCAATAACTGTTTTTATTGCATGCAATTCACATACATACATCTCACCATTTTAAAGTATACTATTCCATGATTTTTAATATATTCACAGTATCGTTCCACCATTATCACTAATTCCTGAACGTTTTCCTCACACCTCCAAAAACTCCATGCCCATCAGCAGTCACTCCACATCCCTCCTCCATCCATCCCTCTCCCCAGATCCCTGGCAACATCAATCACCAATATAATTTGTTTGGCAATAGCAAGTTATAACTGACTTCATGCATTTTATTTCCAGCACAATGCCAAAGGTGGACGAAAACATGAGCCCGACCACTAAAATTTTTGTATACATTTAAAAAGATTTCTTCAGTTGTATGAACAAATGTATACCTTTAATGCTTGCTAGGGAATGTGGAGTGATAATCAAAGAATGGTAATTAAATATAGAAAGGGAAAGCAAAATTTGGGGGAAGTGTTGGTGAGTGAAAGCTTTAGAAAAACAGGAGAACTAAGGTCTTGCCAGAGAGACAGAGAGATTATTTTCTTTGCATTTACCATGTAGAGATCTTATGTTCCAGATACAGCTAAACAGATTATCGAATCTCTGTAATAACCAATCAGGTAGGAGTTAGGAACCCTGGTCTAGATGAGGAACCTGTTGACCAGACAGGTGAATACCTTGTCTAGGATCACAAGTTAAAACTGGGGTTTAACCATGGCTTGTCTGGCTTCAAATCTCATGCTCTTAACACTCTTGTTATTTCCTTTGAACACTTGGGCTCTCTAGATCCTTGACTGGTCCCCAAAATACCCTGGTGTGGAAATCTCTATTCTATGGCAAACAGTCAGAAAACAGGGACTGGTATTACATTTTCCAGCCTGGACAGAAAAGAGCCTTGGCTATTGTGTTAGGCTGCTCAGGTTTCTTGTCTCTGTGGCTTTCACAGAAACCTCCAGAGCCTCTGGCCTATCACATCCTCACATTCCCAAGGACTGTCTCATCCAGAAGTTACCTTGTCCAGGCTCTTGAAGTCAACTCTCTGGTGGATAGTCAGCCTCCTGAATACCAGAGCTACTCTGACTTTCTCCAGCTCTGTTAACTTACTTGATGGGAGACAGAGGCCCCATCTTGCTCCTGCGTGACCCTGCTATCTGCACATAGCTCTCCTTGAAGGGCTGGTCTCTGAGGACTCAGCCAAATGTCTCTGCAGTCTCTTGCCAGCTACCTGCTGTCTCCCTTACTTGATCATTAAATAGTGATGCTCCTCAGGGCTCTCCCTCTGTTTTCTCTCTGGGCAATGCAACCAACTCACAATGTTTTCATAATCACCCATCGACATGCCAATGACTCCCTAGTTTTCATTTCTGTTATAGTTAATTTTATATATTAACTTGGCTGGGCCACTGTGCCCAGATATTTAGACAAGCATTATTCTAGGTGTTTCTGTGAGGGAGTTGAGATGAGATTTACATTTAAATTTATGGACTTTGTGAGTAAAGCAGACTGTCCTCCATTTGTGGGTGGGCCTCATCCAATCAGTTGAAGGCCTGAGTAGAACAGAAGGCTGACCTTCCCTGAGCAAGAGGAAATTCTGAAGATTTCCTTTGGACTTCATCTGCAACATCAGCTCTTCCTGGTTCATAGGTAGACTACCTTTGAACTTGAACTGCAATTCTTTCATAAGTCTCCAGGGTGCTGGCCTCCTCCATCAGATTTTGGCTTTGCCGACACTTCACAAATATGAGCCAATTTTTAAAAATAAACATATATATTCTATTGATTCTGTTTCTCTGGAGAACCCTGACTAGGACAATCCCTGGGATATAAATCCCTGTGTACACCTGGTTACTGCACATCTTTTCTAAGCTGTTCATAGTCACTTCAAATTATGACCCCCTCCCCAGCCCTCGGGCCTTAGTCATCCTCCAGAGCCCCCCCAAAGGAGTAATCCCACATCCAACTAGCATAGCAAGCTGGCATCTCCCTTTCCCAGATCATATCAATTACTAGACCTCTTGGTTTTTCTTCCCACATATCTTTCAGACTATCCACATCCCTCTGTACTCACTGTCCTTGGCCATACAGCTCAGGCCACTGTTGTTGACAGATTATTTGAGTCTTTGTGCATCTACTTAGGCATCCAATGCATTCTCTTCACTGGGGCCAGAAAAACTTTTTAAAAATGCAAATTGATTATGTTCCTTCTATGCTTAAAGGGCTTCATCCAAATTTTCTCAATAAAAAGTAACAAAATGAAACAAAACACAAATCCCTAATGTGGCCTATAATAGTGTGTCTCTAGTTCTTCTATGCACACCCACCTCCTGGAGCTACTGTTAAATGCTGCCCTGGTTCTGCAGTCTGGGTGGAACCTGAGAGTCTGCAGGTCCAACAAGCTCCTGGGGAACGATAGAGCTGCTGGTCCACAGGCCACTCTTAGAGTGTCAACAGCTTAGAAGACCCAGATGAACCAGCCTCTGCCTGCCTCTTTGGTTTTCTGCCTTGAGACTCTCCTTGAGTGTAGTGTTGCGGCCATTGACCTTTTAGTTCCTCAAGTGCAACACGCGGTCTCTCCTCTCAGGGCTGACAGTACTTCACCTCCTGACTCTCGCTGTGTGTTAAGGATCCACCTGGAACATCACTCTGCTCATTGTGTTGGAGTTTTGGTTACAGGTCACCATGGCACACTATGCTTCTCATAAAGTTCATCGCACTTGTTATTTTTTTGTTCAAAGTGTCTTACACAGTTCAGGTGTGTGAGAGCAGGAACCACACCTATCTCATTTTCGGTGCCATTACTGGGTACGGCTTAGCCAAAGTGATGGCCATCTAGAACTGCGCTCACTCCTTTTTAATCCAGTCACCTAAAAAGTCAGTCAGTTCACTCCACAAACATTTATTGAGCACTACAGGGTGAGGTTTGACTGTTAGTGACAGAAAAAACTAGAACAGGTTTAACCAAGGTAGAAATTAATTTTCTTTTCACTTATTAGAGGTCTGAAGGAAAGCAGTGTAGAGCTGATTGAGGGCCTCAGGAAGTCTGCAGAGACCCACGTTCTTCTTGTCTCATGCTTTGCCCTACTCAACAAAAGTTTCAAGGCTGCTCAAACTCTTGCCATCACATCCGCATTCCAGTCAGCAGGACAGAAGAAAAGGGAGAAAAAAATGTGCCACCTCTCTGGAAGGTGCACACGGACCCTCTCTGCTCACATTCTGTTAGCCAGATCTTGGTCACATAGCCATAATTAGTTGCAAGGTAAGCTGGGAAATGTAGTCTTTATTCTGGGTGGTTACTTCATGACCAAGGAAGAGGAGAATGAGTATTTGAGGAAGACTATTAATGTCAGCCACAAGTATCTATGGTGTAAATATGTATAGTAGGTGCTTGATAACTATTTGCCGAATGTGTATGTGTCAGGCTTTGTCTGACTGTCAAGATAGCCCTCTGCCCATGGCAGAAAGTCACACTGGGCCAGTAGGTATATATTACATTTCTCTCCCCTGACTAGAGGTTATGCTCTGTCCGCTTGTGTAGGCTTCTCCCCAGCTCCTGACACTGGGTCTGCCCTCCTGGTACACAATGCCATGAGTGTAGCGGTCATGGTGAAGGAGCTCCCAGAGTCTCTCGCTAGGACCAGGTCACTCCCAGCTTTCTCTGACCCACAGAATGCCTGTGCCACAACTGCCGGTCCTGAAGTGGGCCATGAGACCTCCCAACACTCCACACAAAGAGATGTGCAAATGGATGGGTATGGCCTGAGCATAACCACACATCCATCTAGCTTGTGATTCAGGGAGAGGGAGGGAGGGAAAAGCGGAGACAAGGAGAGGGAATAGCCCCTGCTGGTCTTTCTCCCAACTGGCCATTGTCTTTGGAGGTCAAAGATGTTGTACAGTCATAACATTTTGTGGAAATGTTGGCTCTGGATGAGAGTTGGAGTGCCATGACATGCCTAGGAGCCAAAGCCTAAGTTTAATTAGACACACCATGAAAATGAGGCAACTGTATCTAGCTTTGCTGGAATCCCCACATGTCACTTTCCATTAGTTTCCATCTCAGGGCGGCTTCTAACATCCCTCCTTCTCCTCAGCATCACAATGCTAAGGGGAGATGTTCCTGGGTACCCTTACCACACTGCAGGGGAGACAGGCTGCTAAGTGCCCTGAATCACATTCTGAATTTACTAAAGAGGTTTCTGCTGCTGTTCCTGTGACAATGGAGTGCTCAGGGACCCCTATCCTGCATGCTGACATTCATTCAGTAAGGATCCCTCCTCCCCAGGCCCTGAGAGAGACCTGTTCACTGAATCCAGAGACAGCTTTTGAATTTGGCAGTGATTGTTCCCTTGGGCTGAGTGTGTTGGAAGTGCATTGGGACTTCAGTTCTGAGACTCCAGAACTGGGCACAGCCCCCGTGCCACTCCTCTGAACACTGAAGTGCTGCTATGATGAACAACATTGAAATGGTACTTCCTACTAGACTGGGGAAAAAACCCACACCTGCAAATTCTCACTATCTTTAACTTTTATCTCTAACTGCCAGTCAGCGCACTGTATTTTAATTTCTCTGAGCACTGTGCCTGGATCCTCCACCTGTGGAAAGTTCTCAGAATGTTGCTGCCATAAGGAACCTGAAGGAGACAGTGGTTTTGTGCTAATTGGCTGCTTACTTTGGGTTTTAAATGGACACAACCTGCAGTGGAAAGAACAAATGCAACCCTATAAAAAACAAAGCTCTATAAAAACTGGGTGGCACCCTGGGCAGGTGGCTCAGTTGGTTGAAGCATTGTCGCACACACCGAAAGGTGGCAGGTTCAGCCCCCAGGCGGAGCACGTAAGGGCGGCAACTGATCAATGTTTCTCTCTCACATCCATGTGTGTGTCTCTCTCCGTTCCTTCCTCTCTCTAAACAATCAATAAACAGATTCCCAGCTGAGGATTAAAAAAACAAACAAAGCAAACCTGGTTGGCAGCTATTTCATTCTCTCAATCTTAACTCTCTCCACAAGGAAAACTTCATTGAAACTGTATTAGTTAATACAGTCAACATCATTCTCACATTTCAGGGAAGATAAAGGTTTAGGGACCCATAAAGGTGTTCTGTTGCTTTGGTTGTGGTTGTTTTATTTAAATCACCTCTCTTGGTCTCTTGTTCTCTTAGTAGAGAACAAGATATAACAGAGAATAAGATCTCTGTGATGGGGACACTTCACGGACAGGACTTAAACAGATGGGAGTGTCGGGGACCAGGGCAGTTAAGTGAGGAGCTCAAATCCACACTGCAGAGGAAAATAACAGCCCTTCTGTGGAGAACTCATGTCCAGAAGCACCCTGGGCTCTCATGGCTCTCACTCTCCCCTCTAAAGTGGGCAGGACCCATATCAGGGCCATGTTTGCAGGTGAAGAAGCTGAGGCCTGCTCATTTTCTGTAGAAGGGATCTGTCCAGCCAGCAGAGCCAGTTCAGCCGGACTCCATGTTTCTGCATTTGAGCCAGTTGCCTCCCACTCACCAGGTTTGTTTCTTGGGACCCATGGCAGTTTCAAGCCTCAGAGACAGGTGCTCAAATACTTTGGGCATTTAGAAATAGTGCTACAAGGGGAAAACAAAGGAAAACTGGGACTAGGTGTGGCTTAACTGAAGAATATGGTCCTTTTTCAGGTGTTTCTCTAAAGAAATGACCCTTTGTACTCTAGCTGCCCCCAGAAGTTTGAGTAATTTCTCGGTGGATCAATTCCAGGGGTATGTTTGCTGTGGGCCTTGTGTTGCTTAGCGCCTCAGCCCGAGTCTTTGTATGTCTCTGTGTGTCTGTGTCTGTGTGTGCACACTCGTGTATGCACTCCTTTGTGCATATATGGGTGTATTGGGGGGTGAGGTGCAAATTTTCCTCTTAACTCCTGCTTTTACTTCACATAAATGCCTGTCCCATATCGTGTGCCTTTGCTCTGCCCTGTGGTTTGAGGCTGTGTTACTTGACTCCTGTCAATCACAGATTGTATTTTGCTCTCCCCACGTGAATCAGCACCTAACCTTCTATGCTGGCATTGAAGCACTACCTCTGCAAGATTTTCATGTCAGGTCAGTCCTGGGTGGAGCCCTTAGTAGCACAGTGGAGGCCCCTCTGGAGACAACTGGTATTCTCATTTTCTACCAGCCTGAGCATGTCACGAGCTTCCCGGCCCACTGGTAGCTGAGAATACAGATGAAGACAAAAATCAAAAAAGGGGCTTTGGAGGCTCTAAGAGAGTGCCAATCAAGCGAAGGAGCAGTAGGTGCCTATTGAAAATCTAAACCATCTAAAATATCTCCTGTGTCCTCACCTCGTGGTAATTCATTTATCTCTGTTTATTTGGAATCCCTCAGCAAAATGTCTCAGTGCAAAAGCAGTGCTGACATCACGCTTTGTGGGTCTGAGTGGGCCCCTCGCTTTCTTTAAAGAGAGTAAAACAAATTAACGCATGCACACAGTCACTCCCTACCCCACCCCACCCCCACCCCAACACACACACAATCACAGATACACACTAAAACATGATTCACTGCAAATTGGCGTTAAAGACCCTGGAAACTATGGCTGACCTTTTCCCAGGCCTCCTGGAAGCACCTCTTTCCATGGTCAAAGAAACATTCTAGAGATCAGAAAGGAGCTGCTGGGAAATGGACATCTTTTTTCCATGTCACTCACATTGTTTCATTATGTGGATAGAGCCTTCCACACATGCAAACGAAGCATTACTTTCTTATCATGCAAAGTTGGACATGACAAACGTTGCAGAGAAACTAATTCTTAGCCTAGTGTAGTTCCCTTTTCCCAGAAGAAGCTCTCTCAAAAATATCTGGCTTATTTTGTGTGTTGATTGATTTTGTACCCCAGGGTCAACATATCCTTAAAAAAATAAATAAAAATGAGAGAGAGATAGAGGTGATAAGAATACATCCCCCCAACCCCCAATTTCAGCACAGAAATTATTCTTTTGGAAAACTGGGCTTGAGCTTGATGTTTTAAATGCTTACTGATGGTCACCTAGAAACAAAACATTATCTTCTGGGGAAACAGTAGGGACAGAAGAATGTTTAAGTTTGTCTTAATGATCTAAGACTCTTGCAAAACAGTTGAGTCTCAAGGAAACCAGGACATGTTCTTTTAAGAACCTCTAGACAAGATCAGGTTATGGTCAAAAGAAAATGCATAGACTTTAATCCTAATATTGGTGTTCTTGATGAGTTTCTCATGGGGTGGGTCAATGTCTTATTTTGGTTTTGCGTAGTCATATATGTGTACAGTCATTCAACTCTCCCAAACTTGTCAAATCAAACTGAGTTTTAATTTTGGCTACTACTAAGTTAAAAAGTCTCACCTTGCAGGATTTTCAGGGGGGAAAAGATATAATGGAATCAAATAAAGCCTCTCCAGTTATAGGAATCCAGACTCCTCTGTCAGTGTTTCAGGGAGTACGTGCATGTAGTGGTTGGTACTTCTGAAGAAAAAATTTGATCAGGGTATATGCCTCATTTTTCACTTTTATTTCCTCCTACTTGAACAGTCATAGGTCTCCAGGAAAAGTTGTGGAGAATATATGTGCTTTCCTATCCCTGTACAACCCCATGCTCTGGGACACAATCACATTTGATTGTGAGTTAATTCCTGAACTTTCATGTTAACTTATTTAAAATGTTCCAAATTGGTTTCCACTTTTCTATTTTTTTAATGTAAAATTTTATGTGTGAGAAACAATGGTATTATTTTGGAAATTAACTCTAAATCTTCTGTGGGAACATTATAAAAACTAACACCAAAGTCCCTTCCTGCTTCCTGAACATAAGAGGAGGCAACACAAGTATGCATCCATAATGCAACATCATCCTAAGGATTCTATACAAGGAATAAAATAGGTCCAGCACTCACCCTTTCAGACAATAAAGATTCAATCAGTGATATGACAGCCATACAGACAAGTGAGTAAGCATTGAGAAGGAATGCCATTGTGCTGGTATTCATTTCTTCGTGGGCTGTCATTTGGAGTCACCAGTGAATATCGTGGCATCTTCAGCCATATGTTAAAAGCATGTGGTTAATTAAGCTTGTTAGATAAAATACGGAATGACCAGCTATATTTCAAGTTCAGATGAACTATGAGTACTTTTTAAATAAGTTTATTCCATGACATATTTGGGATATATTTATATGAGAAAATATTTATTGTCTATCTGAAATCCAACTTTAAGTGGGAGTCTCGTATTTTTATTTGCTAAATCTGACAACTTTACATGCATAGAAAGAGTATTACTCCCATGACAGCCTTCTGGAACAAGAGGAGAAACCCCACCAGGCCCCAAAGATGACAGTAACTTCCTATCGTTTGGGAGGCATGCACAACACACCTAGCTTCTCTCTCTCCACAGAGAGAGCACCTCTTACCATCTTCATCCTGCGTCCTCTCTTAGAAGCTCAAGTACGTGGGATGTCACTGGTACTAGTGCTGTCTTAAAGTTGCTCCTTGAGCTTATTCCTGTCACCTAGGCTTTGGCGAGTGGCATTTCAATTTAACAGGTATTTATTAAGCAGATACTACTTTGTAGGATAGTATGCTAGTCTGAGTCTCTTTTCTCAAGGAGTTTATAGCCCCCAAAAGAAGGCTGATATGCCTACAACTGATGCTAATTCAAGGCAACATGTGAAAAGATACAAATAAAGATCTATAAGATCATGGAGCGAGAAAAATACATTCTGTGAGGAGTGGGAGACGAGAGGAGAATTCATGCAGGAAAGAGTGGGCAAACTGGGCTTGGCAGGGAATGAAGAGTCTCAGTGGGCAAAGATACAAACCCAACAATTTCCTGTGCTGGGAGGGTGGAACCATAATAGAGAAATGAGAATGTGTTGCCAGAGAGGGTCTCTCTTCTACCCTAGGTGAGAATACTTTGTTTAATTGTTTGTTCAGTAGATAATTATTGAACACCAATGCATACATTAATGTCAAATCATAATTGTGGAAAGAGCTGTGAAGAAGAGTACATGGTGCCATGAAGGGTAATATAGAAGGAAGACCTCATGAGGGAAGTCGGATGAGGCCTTTGTGACGGAGACAAGTGACTGAATTGAGTTCTGTTTTGAAAAATTTTTATTTATTGATTTTAGAGAAAGAAGAAGGAAGAGAGTCAAAGAGAGAGAGAAACATCGATTTGTTATTCTGTTTATTTATGCATTCATTGGTTGATTTTTGTATGTGTCCTGACCAGGGATTGAACCTGTAACATTGGCATATCGAGATAACACTCTAACCAACTGAGCTGTGCAGCCAGGGCCTTGAGTTGAGTTCTGAAAAGAGAATTTATTTAACCAGATGATGGAGTGGTGAAGGCTTGGGAGGAATAAACCAGCTGAAACATGTGCAAATGGCAAAAGGGAGCGGGAAGCATTCAAGGAACTGAAAGAAAGCCAGTGTGTTTGAGGCACAGAGATGGGGATAGAAGACTTGAGAGGCAGGTAGCAGTTGGATTCACATAAGGCCTTTTGGAATCTATTAAAGAATGTTTTCTTAATCTTCAGAGCACTATGGAGCCAGTCTATGTATTTAAGTAGGAGTGTAACATAATTAGCTTTGAGTGCAAAAGAACCACTCAGGCTGCACTGGTGAAACGAGATTGAAGGGAAACCGGATAGCATTTAGGCGGCGACTTCCTTAATTTGGGCAGGACTTGGGTAAAACCAGTATTCTCCTTCTCTCCTGATGACCTTTTTTTTTTTTTCTTTGCAACATTTTCAGAGGGATTTCGTAATAGCACCACTAAGTCTCCAATGAGTACACCCACCCACAGAGCATATGGGGCTGGATGGCCCAGCAAAATGAGAATTTCACAAGTCACTCTGTGTGGCTATTGCTAGAGGGTAACAGGGCACTGACTATCACAACTGAACAGTGGTAGTTCAACACAGTCCCAGGGGGGCATTTCAGGCCTCAGAGGGGTAGGAGAATGCAGGCTGACAAGCCAGCTGGCCTTGGCTCTTTAGAACCACCTTTCCTATGCCAAACACCTGATAAGGGAGAGCCCCAACCTCTTAAGCTGGAGTCTCCCTGTGGAGGCCTCCGGGGCACTGGCTTTTTTCTTCTCCCGTTTGTTTCTTTCCTGTGGGGTGTACCTGTGGCAGGAGGGTGGAGCAGTTGTACAACTCTTGGCAAACTCTTGGAATCTCTTTAGCCCACTCCAAAGCCACAGGGCACCTCTGCTCTTGTGGGCTGTACTCACCAAATACCAAGAAGTGTAGGTGGCATCTCTTTCATATTGTTTGATATTTAATTCTTGTATGATATACTTTCCCGCCTTTGCAGAGTACGAATTGATTTAGGTGACACTGCACGTTGTGCAAACTGAGAGCGGCCCCAGTGTAAATGGCGCATTGGCTGACCGATCCACTTTTGTGCACCTTCCAACTTTGCTGCAGGCCAAACCTGCCCTTGAATGCATTGGTCAGCCTCTAGTATGTTGGACAAGGGCTCAGGAATGCCAAAAACAAGGCAAAATTTATAGTATAGTGGGTCATGCTGGCTCTCAGGCCCTTGGAAAAATGCAAAATATGGTCATAAATTCATGGTTCCAGACCAATCCTTTTTTGGGGGACCATCAACCACATGGATATTATTAATGGTCAATAGACCCTTCGAATGCTACAGCCCAGGGTTTTTCAACTTTGGCACTATTGAGATTCTGGGCTGGATAATTCTTTGTCATGGGTGCTGTTCTGTGCATTGGAGGATGTTTGCCAGCGTCCCTGGCCTCCACACACTAGATGCCAGTAGCACCCTCCTCTCCCAAGTTGTGGCAACCACAAATGTCTGTAGCCCTTGACAAATACCAGATGGGGCAAGTCGGCCCAGTTTAGAAACTGTGTTGTACTCTACCCTTCTCGGTTATGTCAAAGGAAAATTAGGACCTGGAGAAGGAAGAGTGCCTCCTGAAAGCTCATGACCCATGGAGACAACCCTGGAAGTAGCCTTCAGGTCACTGGAGTCCTAGACTGGGTCTGTCCCCCAAACAGACCATTCTTCTCTGCGCTTTGCTTCTTTCTGTCACTGTTCCCACTCTAGATACTGCTACTCACCCCTTACCTTTTGTTCTAATTTTATTCTTTCTTGGGTTCTTTTGCCCCAGAGTTCTGCTTGGAAGTACTAAGAGATTTGAAAAGTCAAATTTCAATCCAACAGAAGAGCTGCTCTCATGCAAAACTGTAAAGTAGATGAAAACTGAAGCTTTTCATTTCTGCCTTCACAGCAGCCCAGCAGAATGCTGGGGACAATGTAAATGCTGGGTCTGTGTGTGTGTGTTTTAACTGAGTAACATACAAGGTTATTTTGGTTATTCCATGTCTCCTGTCCTAGTGATTAGCTGCTTGCTCATGACAAGTGTCCTTATGTCCATCTGTTGCTTTTTAATTTTTTTAAATCCTCACCGAGGTTATGTTGTTTATTGATTTTAGAGAGAAAGAGAGAGAGAGAGAAGCATCGATGTGAGAGAGAAACATCGATCAGTTGCCTCCTGTACGCACCGACTGGGGATGGAAAGAAACTTCAACCTTTTTGGTGTATGGGACAATGCTCCAACCAACTGAGCCACCCAGCCAGGGCCATCTGTTGCTTTTAAAAACTGATGTTCACAGTCTTTATTCACACCAAGATATAAATAACTGATAACCTCAAGTGATAATTTTCTGCAGAATGGGCATATCCTGAAAGAGGCAAAGGCCAGATGGAAGAGGCTCTGTTACAGCTATGTAACTCTGGGCATTTTTCTAAATGTATCATCTAGAACCAAAATCCAAAGTGATTCTGGACAAACTCAAGTTTCATCACAGCATTCCACAGCATACACAACCATCTATTTCCCGGTGTAGCTACGTTATTACAGGACTCAGAGCATTAATTTATGAAGGCTCTGAGGGTGGCCTGTGCTTACCAGGGAGGCTCTGAGGCTTAACCAGACCACGGTGCTTGCACAGCAGGAGAACAGTGTGAAGGCCTGGTCCCAGCACCTCAGATGGGCTCTGCTGTAGAAGGTGTGAATGCTGTTCTCCGAACTTAGCTTACAGCAAGCCTCACTTAATGATCTAACATGTTTGCTATCAAGAATTTGAAGGGAAGTGGTTTTGTGGGTTTTAATGCATTTTTTTACATTTAACTTTCAGGTCACTTGGTTATGGTCTGAAGAAGCATTTTTGCTATTTGACCTTCTTTAAAAGCCAGTTTGCCATCTCCATTCTTTCTCTGGAATATGGACTCTGGGTTGTAGGTTCTGCACCACCTAGCTCATGCAATCGTGACACTCCATTGGTGACTGTGCCACACTTTCCTCCTAAAGTGAGTGTGAAGCTGAGAGAGGTCATTAAACTCTCTGATGGGGTAATGTTGATTCCGGTTGGAGGACACAAAGTCATAAGTTTTTCAGGGCTGACTGTGCCTCAAAGCAAGGTAAAACTGGTGAACATCTCGGGGAAAGGTTATTTATTACTTCAGAGGTTTCTGGCATTGCAGATGTTATTTCTGTCACAAGAGGAGCTAGAAAAAGCTGCAACGTGAAACCAGAAAACGCACACCTCATTTCTTTCTGTTGGCACTCCGGGCTGCTGGTGTTTTTCTTTGGGGTCCAGTGGAATCTCTTTGTACAGGATTGAGGGGGACCTGGAAACAAGACCCAGCTCTGAGCAGTTCCTGTGAAGGAGCTGGATGCAGCTTCTAGATCAGGAGGGAAACATGCTTGGCCTTTGTGCAGCACCAGGTGTGGTGTCCCTTCCTCTCCTTACCCAGTGACCTCAAGCAAGCTAAGAAGACTTACAACATAAGACCCTCTGGCCACAGGAGGGCTCCTCCCACTACCTCTGCTCTGAGAGCCTGACAGGAATGTGGTTTCTGCAAGGGAGGGTGTTGCTGGTAGGCACTCTCGGCCTGGAACCTGATTACTCAGAAACATTTTTCCCAGTTAAACTTAAGTTTAAGGACTTTTCACCTCCGAAGGCCAACTTGGAAGATGGCAGACTTGCAAATCTCAAGTTTTTAAAAAGGCAAATCATTTTTCAGATTCCTGTAAATTAAGTGCCTGATAATATCCTTGAAAACAGAAGGGCCCTACAAGAGCTTGATGTAATAGGGTGGACTTTGAAGATGAGTTTTAGTCCTGTCCCCCAAAACTAGCATTAAAGTGCCACCAGGAACAATTTTATGAGTATGTGTAATAATTTAATCTTAGAGCTCTAGGTATGTATTATTATTAACAAAATGACTAATAACAACGGAGTTTTGTTTGTATGCTCTTATTCAAAACAAAACAGAACAAAACAAAAAAAATACCCTATAAAAAACAATACACAGACGTGAGTGGTCTATAACATATTCCCTCGCCTTTCCTGGAATTGGACAAACAAGTCATATTGTTCGTAATAATGAGCCTAATCTCTGATTCTCTGAATAATAGAGGCAAATGTTGTTTTAAGATAGACTGATCCAATAGTAATAATGACTAGTCATTTTTACATCTAGGATAAAGACGTTGAGAGGGACACCCCTAAGACCAAACCTTAAGAGAGATCAGATCAGATGGCTGCCTAAATGATGCAGTTTTAGGGTTGTAGTGATTGTCACTTTAAAACAAACAAACAAACAAACGACAACGAAAAACCCATAGAACAAAGGTTTCTTCTGCATCTGCTTGCCTCACTGTCAGAAATTGTATTGTTAGGGTCCTGGCCAGGTGACTCAGTTGGTTGGAGCATTGACCCGTACACCAAAAGGTTGTGGGTTTGATTCCCAGTCAGGGAACATATCTCAGTTTTGGGCCTGATCCCAGTTGGGACGTGTATGGGAGAGACAGCCAATCAATGATTCTCTCTCTCCCTTCCTCTGTCTCTACAATCAATAAACATAACCTCGGGTAAAGATTAAAAAAATTCTATCTTTAGGAACTCATTTATTTGGCCTATAGCTCATAGCTTTTCTTTTAAGGTACAAATAACCCTAAAAAGAGGAATTAAATCACCATTAGTCACTTACATTATAGTAATATTTAGTTCTTTATATTCTTCCAGGCCTAGCATAGTCATCCATGTTTAAAGAAGAAATTAAAAATATATTTTGGTGTATCGGTATAATAAACACAGTAGACGGTGTACAACAAAGGGCTCCCCAAAGACCTTTCTCCTCCTCATAAATATCTGCCCTAGTACACCAAAAATGACCTGTGGTAGAATCACTTGGGAAGGCAATAAAGTGCGGTGGTTAAAAACATGGATTTTAGAATCAGGTGGAATTGGCTTCAAATCCAGACACTGCCACTTAAAAGTTGTGTGCCTTTGGGTGAGTTACATGGTCATTCTAAGTTTCAGTTTGCCCACCTGTGAAACAAGGTCAATAACCTTTATTCATAAGGTTGTTTGCTGTGAGATTAAAAGAGATGTTGAATATGAAGTCACATAGTACATGTTCAATAAGTGATAAAGACTGGAAAGATAATAACAAAGGTGATGATGATTTCTCACCCCACTCATTGTCCCCTCGGTTGTGGGCATGGAGTGGGATGGATGCTGACTTTGAAGTAGTAGCAGTTTAAGAACATGCATGATGGGTCCAGTAACTTGAGGATCCTGGGCTTCAGGGGGTAGGGACGGTATTAGAGTGAAAGAAAATATAGAAATTTTGCTAGTCAGAGAAGACAAACTATTTTTCAATTTTTCTGAGGGTGGGTCTTTTTCACACCTACTATCAAACATTCTCAGTGCCGAAGGATATGTGATATTTGTGTGTGTGTGTGTGTAAGTGTGTGTGTTGCAAAATAATTTTTCCTGGGGTTGGTGCTCTATAATTTCTGAAATTTGATTGTATCCTGGTTGGCTCACTGTGGGGACAAAGCATGAAATGTCATGAGTTATTTTTAATTACTATAAAAACTAAGCCAATTTAAAAAGTAAGCTCAGATGTGATATGAAGTTTGTTGTGACTACTAGCATTTCTTTTTTGCAAGATGAGTAACCCAGAATACTAGAACAGTGATGATAATGATAGTGAAGAAAAATTTACCTTTGTGCGGACCTTCCCAGTTTACCTAACATTTTCACATTCAGTGTAGTAGGCGGTGTCTATAACAATTCTGGGACATGAGCTAAATAAAGGAAGTTAGTATTTCAATTTTATAGATGGGAAACAGTTCTTGGGAGATTTAGTAACTTCTTAATGAAACTCTGCAGAGCCAGGATTAAAGCCTTGGTCTTTGGGTTCTTAATTTATGCTAAACATTAGTAACAGAGGCAAAACAATAGAACTTAATAAAATAATTGGCATGCTCTCATAGTTATCTTGATTTTTATCAGCTTATTTATTTTTCACTTCATTCATTTATTCAACACATATCGAGCTGTTGTCATTTGCTGCATGTCGTTAGAAACACAAAGATAAACGTGTCCAATCATTGCCCTCACGTAGCAGTAAAATTGTGCTATCTTTTATAAATTCTACCTAGTTTGTAATTTAAATTTTCCTCATTAAAAACGGAAACACACGACCTGGCAAGTATAACTAGCGTTTTTGGGAACAACCAGAGAGACTTCATGAACATGGGTCCTGGAAAAGTCAGGATGTATGGTATACAGTAGTTGTTGATAACGTATACCTCATTTTCTCTGCTTCCCCTTATTTTTGCTCCATTAAAATCCCCAAACAGGCAAAGCCCAGGTAGTGAAAGATCACAATGGCCCAGTGGTGAAGCTTGCAGACCACCACACTCATTGTTCTGATGTGTTAGATTCTTGTCTTACCCTGAGGATGTCAAGTTTGGAAATGATCTCCTTGGAAGACATCTCCACCATAACCACCTCCAAAACTCCTCAACGCTATGACTTTGAAGCATTTCTTTTTTAAAAACTCAACAAATTAAAAGCCTTAAGTATTCTGGAATATTCCCCACTGTGGAAAAGTCCTCTGGCCCAGGATCTACTTACTATGAGTTAATAATGGTGCACAAGTTGTGTCTCAGATGGCCAGAGAAGTGCAAGAGAAAAATTTTTTAAAGATTTTATTTATTTATTTTTAGAGAGGAGGAGGGAGGGGAAAACAGAGGGAGGAAACATCGATGTGCGAGAGAAACATCAATTGGTTGCTTCTTGTGTGTGCACCCCTGGGGACCTGGCCCACAACCCAGGCGTGTGCCCTGACTGGGAATTGAACTGGCAACATTTTGGTTTGCGGGATGACTCCCAACCCACTGAGCCATGCCAGTCAGGGCACAAGAGGAAATTAACAAGCAACTTCCAAAAAGTGCACCAAAGAGCATTTGGTTGAAAGGTTTACTTTTTCTGCACCTTGAAAAGTTCTGGCATCGATATTGGTGACAGATAATGTGGCAACTTCTTTTGGCCCAGGTGAATGTTTGCTCTCTTTTTCTCCCTCCCAGATCGTGCAATCAAGAGCAAATGGGTCTTGATTTCCTCCCTGCCCCAAGGTGAAACACGCAACCTACCCTTCTAAGTGTAGAAAGAAAACATAGACTTTGTTCACGTCCCAGATTCTCTGCTTGAAGCAAGTTTAGGAATTTATGTGTGGTTGGAATGGGGAATTATGACTATTCTGGAGCCTGAATACCACTCCACACTTCCAGTTTGGCTTCAATTGTTATTCCAGGATTGGGTTCTTATAGAAAAGCATTTCCATCCACATAGCCCAGAAAACCAAAATAGAAAACTCTGAGTTAAACACAATATAAATTTGTTAACAGACTAAGTTAAAGTCCAGCAAATACATGGAAAATAGGTTTGTGGAGGAACAAGAGGAGAAGTGTTTTTGGACTTCAGACAGAAACTTCAGGTTTTGTAAATCATGACATCTTTTTTTATGTAAAGGTCACAAATAAAATCAGATGACATTTAAACAAACAGAATCATACATTAAAGTGTAAACTCTGGGCCAAATTCTCACCTGATGAAATTAGATGGAAATGGTCTTATTGAAAATGAGTTATTCCATTTTTTCCCATAGTATTTCTGATGCTGAAAACCTAGGACAACCAATGTTTTAACAGGAAATCTAAAAGAAATGAACAATAAGTCCTTGGCTAATTTTTAATTCTCATGATTTCATGATATGCATAATAATTGCATTTTTGTTTTGTTTGAATCCATGTCAAACCTATTAAAGATATGGTCAATTGGTGAGTATGTATTTCAGGTAAACCATTGTGTAAACATTAGAAATCATTTAAATCAGATCACCAGGCAGGATTGGGTAGCTTTTTTTGGCGGGGTGGGGTAGATTCTGATTAAATGTAAAATAATTCAAAGAAGTTCGAGAGTCTGGTCTGTATGATTAATAGTCTGCAATAGATATTAGAAATCCAGACAGACTGAAGGCAAAATACCTTCCCCTCACAGACAGACTGTATTTTAACCTCCAAGGACTCTGCTTATTTAGTCACTCTCTCAATTCAACTGCCTTTGCCAGCCCAGGCTTCATTGGATTAGAGAGTAGTGGAAAAAATCCCCTCCCAGGAGTGATCCTATCAGATTCCCTGAGTGTTTAATCTGTCTGGCACATGGAAGGCCCTCTTGAGCTGCGGAGCGTGCACAGCAGAGAGAACTGCCTTGGGCCAGTGTGCTGTTGCCTGGAAAGTGAAAGAAAGTGGTCATTGTCTCCTCCTCAGCCCACATTCCTGGCCTTCGACATCGTGAGGTCATTGTTTGGTTGGAATGGAAGAGTGTGTGTTAAGGTCACTCATGGATAGGTGTCATTTTTGTCTGGGACATTTACACAAGAAGCTCCGTAACCTCTCTTGGTAGATGGAGACCTATCACATTCACAGAAAAGGAAGTTCATTAGTCCTAACCCAAATTTGAATTTGTGGTTCCTTAAACCTGTATTGTTGCAAACCTTATACAAGATGGCCCATTTCCCTCATAATAATCCATGTAGAGCATCTCCTAATCTTCCTGGGTTCAAGTTCAGACTCCACAGCCTGTTAGCTGTGTGACCGTGTACAAATATCACAACTCCTCTAGCCCTCAGTTTCCTCATTTTTAACAGAGAGACGAAAATACTACTTCCCATCTAGAATTATTCTAAATATTGAACAAGACCACATATGTAAACAACTAAAAGTAGTGCCACATACATGGGAAGTACTCAGTTGATGTTTTATTATTATTATTATTAAATTCTATGTCCTGATCTTTCACTTACTTTTGGTATTCTCTTAGGCATCCTTTTTTCTTGAGCCCTGACAAATGTTAATAGATTTCTTAATGCATCCCCTGTATCCACAAACATTTATTAAATACCTCTGTGTATAAGGTATTCTGTTTTGAGAGGCTTTCTTTTTTTTTTTCACTTTTAAATTTTTTTTTTAAATTACTTTATTGTTGTTCAATTGAGAGGCTTTCTGACACAATCTAAAAATATAATTATTCAAACAGTCTGGCCTTTTCATATGTTAAGATGTGTATGGTAGACTAAAAATGCAGTCAACACTTCGGGCCGTGAGAGTAGGAAAGAGTAAACTGGTTGACACTTGAAGAAGTTGGAGATTTACTTACTTTGAAGGGTAAGTACTTAATACCAGAATATCAGTGTGAAATCGTGGGATAACGAATCCTTGGTTATGAGATACGTATATTTTTAGAATGAGTGGGGACATTAAGAGCATACAAGAAGACCTCTTTGGTACCCACTAGAGTAACTAAGTTACTCATCTGCAGATCCTGAGTGGGACATTAAACAGAAAGAAGACCGGAAGAGAGAAACAATGGCTAACTGAAGGAAAGGGAAGGATGCGATGGCTCTGTGCCTTCTAGACCCAACAGAGAGCAATGGAAAGAAGGGAGAGTGGTCACCAGAGTTCCCTGGATGTGGAAGGAGGGCAGTGGGAGAGGAGGGAGGACCTGCCCCGGCCGTCATTTTGAGAGAAGAGGGAGCTCTGTGCCTGGCAGAGAGGCGCGAGGAGACCCGCACCAGAGCGAGCAGGCTGAATTCACCTTCTGAAGGGCAGCACGGGCTTTAGGAGATCTGAGCAGGCCAAGGGGTGGCCTCAGTAAGTGATGTCCCTGAGAAGAGGAACCAGGGAGCTGTGTGGAGCCACAACCTCCCAGTGTGGGTTCAGAGGTCACTGTTGTGGGCACTGGCCATCAACTCCAGCAATGATCATGGAGTGACATCTAGACAGCTTGAGGTCAAGAAAGGGTCACCCAAGAGTTGAATCTCCAGTCAGGTTGTCCTTTGAGTATAAAAGCAGCAGGAAGATATCATCAAGGATTCAAAAGTACAGGAAATATAGCATCTATGGGTCCTTTTTGCAAATAAAAACTTTGTCTTGAAAACCAATCCAGCCAAATAAAAAATGAGTCAAAATAAAGAGTTCAGGAAATGAAAGGCTGTGGATTCATTTAAAATAGCACTGAGACCAAACAACTGTAGGAAGTATGGCTAAAGAAGAAAAGTTATAAGTCCCATGTAAATATTATAACTAGTCAAATTGGAAATGGGAGGAACAGGGGTAGAAAAAAATGTGAACTTACTTCCTCATCTTTCCTGCTAGGGAGTCAGTAGATACCATTTAATGTTGAAAGGGACAGTTTAAAAATAACAGTCATTTCAGGTCTTAAAATTTGGCATAAACATTTTCTTAATTTAGGAGTTCTTCGAGAATTAATACATTTAGTGGTGAAGAAACATTGATCTGAAATTCATTAATTTTTTTTCAGTTTGCAGTTTCTTTCTCACCTGAAAATTAAATTTATTTATAATTATTTTTATTTAAAAACTACACGAGTATAATCTCTTTTTGTAAAGGTCAATATGGAGTCATGGAATAATCAATCCTGGGTTACTCAGTAGAACTTACATATTTCTTTGAGGCTTTATACCTGTTTATGTACATGGGCAATGTCTGGGAGAATGCTCACCGAATATCAGTGATCAGTCCTTGCGTGTGATGAGACTTGGGGTGATTTTTAAATGTTTTTTTTTCCCCAAATTTCTTCTATTATCTCTATTGATTTTTTCTTTTTCTTTCTTTAATTATATTTTATTGGTTATGCTATTACAGTTGTACTGGTTTTTCCCTCTTTGTCCCTCTCTACCCAGCATCCTCTATTAATTTTTTTCAAGAGTATTTGTTGGGCTTTAACTAGTTTTATTCTTTCAACAAATCTATACTTAGAGTTTTCAATTTTAGTTTTCTAAGATGGAAAAGTGGATAGAAACACTTTTCTCTAAGAACCCTATCCTGGGATAACAATAAAATCAATTAATGTATTGTCTTTATGACCAGTTTAAATAGGTGATCATCTTTCTATAGAACAAGAGGCGATTCTTTTGGAGGGCTTGGGAGTGAGGAGCTGGGGGGAAGGTGTCATTGGTACAGATGAAATGTGTTTATTAAATGATGCCCTAACCCAGCGGTTCCCAACTGTGGGTGATTTTGTCGCCTCTGGGGAACATTTTGCCAAGTCTAGGGACAGTTTTGATCATCACCACTGGGCTTGGGGAGTGCTACTGGTTACCTAGTGGATGGAGACCAAGGATGTTGCTAAAGGTATTAAATACACAGGAAAACCCCCACAACAAAGAACTATGTGACCCAAAATGTTAGCAGTGCCAATTTTGAGAAACCCTGCACTAAAGTCTCAGAATAGAAACTGTTACATAGACAATTAATTCACTTCTAAGAGTGAAGCTCGATGCAGAGGATCCTGCCATTGGAGATGAAAACTCTAAGGAGCTGAGTTTATACTTTCTGGCTACAGGGTTTTTAGCCAAGTACATTTATTAAAAACAATGTCTCTGCCTTTTATCGGTCTTTAATTAGTCTTTAGCTGTAGTATCAATTTGTCACTGAAGGTTGAGAAATTATCATTGGAATCAGTCGTCTAACCAAGGGCAGATGTAGTTTCTAGTGGTACTGTTAGTGACCTTTGCTGAGTTGGTCTCTGACCTCTGCCCTTACTGGCTGAGCAAGCCCAGCCAGGCTATCTAAAGTCTTTGTAAAACCAGCTGATGGTCAGGATCAGTTGCATCAAGCAGGAAGTTAGTGCAAGAAGAGTGGATCTGTCTTGGTATATAGGCACGTAGGGAATGAACTACCCTGTCCTCATTCATGTAAAGACTATCCATCGCTGTGAATCAGAAATGACACATCAATAGATGGGAGTGGGGAAGACCTCAGCTGAGTGGAGATTTTGCTCTGAGCCCAACAGTTTTTACAGCACCCGTGCCAGAGAAAATCTGTGCATGCTGGAACTACCTGTCTGGCTTTTGATTACAAACAGCCGCCATGTGATATCTCAGCATCTCTGGCTGCTGCTTTCAGCAGCTCTTTCTGAAGTCAGTATCCCTTGATGTCGATTATTTTACTTTAGCCACAGTCATTTCTCTCTGACAGTGCTTCCTGCCAATGTGTCTTTTTAAGAAAACTAAAGCTACAAATGGCTTGTGACGTACCATCCGACTTGATTATGCCAAGAACAAATGGCTCTTGTGCTTATTAGATGTCAGATGAAGGGAATTCTTGGTCTGAAGCTTTGATAAGATCATTCGTCTTTGCAAAAATAAAAAAAGCTACCACTTCTTTGGCTGCAGTGATGTAGTTCCAAATATCTTTTCATAATACCTAAGACTTGTGCTTTGACCTAACTCTGTTGTTTAGAGCTTATGAAATGTAGACATAGCTTTATAGTAACATAGAATCCTTTGGTGCTGGAGAGCCAGTTAGGCATCCGGGACTGTTAGAAGCAGTGACTTTCAGCTAAATATGCTGATTGCTGCATGTTTTATCAATTTACAACAGAGATCCTAGGGAGCAAGAGTGTGGTGAGGTATAATTCATTAGATGTAACACTAATGAGTTAGTAGAAAAAGAAGAAAACATGAAGCTATTATCTACTGAGATATGGGTCTTGTCTAGGGGGAAAAGTGGCTTTATTCAATTGTCCATAAACCAATTACCAGTATATCTAAATATTATATCTGAGGCATATAATAGAGTTTATTTCTAAGCATATGCCATAAAAATAGATTGAATGTCGGTAGAGGAATGTAAAAAAGGGGCCAGCTGACCCTGCATCATCAGTGCCTTAGACCACAGCAGATGGCCTTCAGCTTTGGGGGTACTTTAACTGGACTTGATCAGTTCATCCTGCATTCACGAGGCTCATAAGACAGACCTTTCTGATCGAACTCAGAAGAGATACTGCAGTGACAGCCAGAAGGAGGATTAGTTTAGAGTGAGAAATATTATTGCTGAGTAAGTCAGAGCACTGATGTTATCACGAATTCCATACAAGAACATCAAATCTATAGATTGAATAAATGATGCGTCACATATGTGCTCTACTGGTTCATAGATGTGTATGTATTGCTGCATCCATTTGAAAATATTACTGTATTTGTGTTTTTTTATTAAAATTTTTCCCAGTGAAAAGTTCCTAAAAGCGTATTTGATTAGCCTTCACTTTTCCACATCATACGGTAGTCCCACCTCCACCCCTACCCCACAGCCGCGGTTTTGCTTTCCACTGATTTCAGATACTTGTGGTCAATTGTGGTCCAGAAATATTAAGTGAAAAATTCCAGAAATAAACAATTCATAAGTTTTAAATTGCACACCATTTTGAGTAGACTGGCTAGATCTCGCATCGTCCCGCTCTGTCCTTCCAGGGATATGACTCACTTTGTCCAGCACCTCCACCTGTAAGTCCTTTAGTAGCATCTCAGTTACCAGACCCACAGCTATGGTACCACAGCGCTTGTGCTCAAGTCACCCTTATTTTATTCAATAATGGCCCACAGCACAAGAGTAGTGATGCTGGCCATTTGGATGTGCCAAAGAGAAGCTGTACAGTGCTTCCTTTAAGTGAAAAAGATGAAAGTCCTTGGCTTAAGGAAAGAAAAACAATATCATATGCTGTGATCGCTAAGGTCTAAGGTAAGAAAGAATCTCCAATCTGTGAAATTGTGAAGGAAAAAGAAATTCATGCTAGTTTGTTGAAAGAGAAAGAAACCACATTCACATCGTTTTTACTACAGTATATTGTTATAATTGCTCTATTTTACTATTAGTTATTGTTGTTAATCCCTTACTGTGCCTAACTTATAAATTAAACTTTAACAGTGTATATAGAGTTCAGTACTATCTGTGGTTCTAGGCACCCTCTGGGGGTCTTGGAATTTACCCCCAGGGATGGGGGGAGGCTGTTGTGTTTCGGGACTCTTAACCTGCCTTTTGGGTACTCGATTTAGACATTGACTGACTCATACATCTCAGGCTACTGCCTGATGAGGTTGCCTACCAGCCCGTTCGGTTTCCGTGCTGTCATCTTTGTGTACCAATGTTTGTGCCAGTATTTGACTTTTTTCAGTTTCAGTTTTACTCTTTTATAAAAAGAAGTAGAAAATAAAATGATAGATAAAATGTTGAAACTAGTGACTAAAGGCAGATCTCATTAACCTAATGCAATTGAATTTTTAGACAGTGGCAAATCTTAGGTCTCCAATAGACACTCATGGTGCAGAAGCCTGTTGGTTATGTTCACTTGTAACAAAAATGAATGAAATGAAAGAACACGTTTGAAATGCTGAAAATAGATCATCAGCTATTGTGCTAAAAGGGAATTTTGCATACAATTTCTAGGGATGAGTTATATCACATGTGGGGAAATCTTAGAGCTTTCTTAGGTCCAAAAATAAAGGCCCTCTTCCCCTGAAAATTTCTCCTATATTTGAAAAGTTTGAAGACCACTGGGATAGTATCCGTCAGTCATGTTTCAGAGAACCTTAAGACAAATTCTTAGGACATCCTTCCACCTGGCCCAGCATACTTTCCACCCTCTATAAGTGGACAGAGTCTTCAGCTCCCTTTGGCTCCATGTAGTCTACCAGTCATTTGCACACTAGCCTGTCCCCATGCAAGCTGCAAGGTAAGTGCAAATAACTGCAAAATGGTACTTCCTCACAGGACTTAAGGTATTTCCTAAGTCTCCCTTAGCCCACATCCACAAACCATCTCAGTGATGGTAATTCCTGATCAGGGATAAATCCATGCATTTTGTGTTGATTTTCACTAGATTTTCTAAGAGGATCATCTTTCCTGATTTTATCCCTAACTTAGATTTATTTATCTTCATCTTCTGTGGCTTGCCTAGTCCTCAAAGAAATGTTAGTTTAATACTAAAGACATAAAGCATTTATAATATTCAGACTATTAGGTATTTTATGTTTTCAATAATAAAGACTTTAGTTATCATTAATTGTAATTACATTTGAATAGCACTATATCGTTTGAGAATCATTTTCACAGCCAGGCCTTTTTGTTGTCTGATTTTGTATCAGGGTTCAAAGAAATCAGAGGAGGAGGTGGAATAGTACTCTCGTTCCCTCTGTCAACCTTTGTGTTTATACCTGCCCTCGGATCAGGCAGTCTACCCTCCCCACCATCCTAGCTCTTTGCTCTGGCAGCTGGGGGAAAGGCAATCTTATACAGCATCTTTGGACTATTTTATGAGTTTCTGGGGAACATAGGGAATAAGCATACTTTGAACTATCCTATATATTAATCCTATCATTTAACTCTCAAGTGGAAATCTCATTTTTTCCAATTTTCCAATTACTCTAGGGCACCTCCCAGGACCTCCCACGTGGGCCAATATGCCAATTTACTAACCTATGATACCTTTATTTCTTCTCAGTGACTTGTCTGTTGTTTGGGATGTCCCCTTTTCAGAGCAGGGTACGTGGGTGGCAGATTCAAGTATCAGAAATATGTATGATATAAGGGAAAATGGACTTGAATTCAGGCTTGGAGAAATATTTAGCCTACGCCTTTGAAAAATGTGATGAATAACAGCCGGAGGAAGACTTCAGTTGAGAAGGACTTGTGAAGAAGGCCTTAGAGAAATAGAACAGGTGCAGTCAGAGGAGTGGTCACGTGGATGGTGCTCACGGAAGCGCTATGGGGAAGAGAGACACACTGAGGACTCGGGGACTTTCAGAAATCCATAATGTGGAAACAGCTGATGAGAGTAGTATAGTCATTAGACTCTATTTTCGTCACTGTTGGCAAAATTATTCCTATTATTAGATGGAAGCCTCGGCCTGCTTTAACTCAGTCCTGTTAACGTCATATTGGTGTAAACCTCTTGTTCTGATTCCAGGGGCGTGGAGCTATTACTTGGCCCTCCCCATAAGTTTTCAGGTAGGGTTCACATGAAACATCAGCATTCTGTTTCTTATGACAATAATCTCTCAAGGGGAAACAAACAGTAAAGCGAGTTTCCCATATAGTCTGGGTACAGGAGAGAATCACACCCATGTGATTGCTTATTCTAGCCCATTGTATTTTGAATAAATTAAGCTTTCTAGAGGATACCCTAGGCCCATGTGCATTTTGGTTGATGTCACCCCGGACACAGATAAGAGTGAGTTTCTGAAGTTTTGAAGCAGAGAACCAGCTCCTAGAGTATAACTGCCTTCTAGAAGTACCAGCCCATTCTGCCTCTACCTGACTTTCCCGGCTATTCTTTTTCATATAATTTCTATAGGTTGTGCAGCAATCTCTTATCCATTTGATTAATCTGGGTAAGTTCCTGACAGTTTGATTAGTTCTGGGACAAGGGTAAAATTTATTTACTTTTGACTTCTTTCCTGCAATGTGGTGACTATACCTGGGAACAGGAGGCAAGTGGCTTCCTGTCCCCCCAGCTGTTCTCCCCTCATTAACAGCTCTATTTCCTTGGCTTTTTTTTTTTTTTTAATTTCCTCAACTTCTAACTGAAACATGTAACATTTAGAAAAAGATGAGAAAACATATTTTTTAGGACACAAATAGCAATAGAAGTAGTTGCTACTTTGTTTGCTGAAACATGGTAGATAATTAAAATAGATCTTCAATGAATTTAAATTGAATTATGTTCTGATTTATAAACTAACAGCAATTTTAATATTGGATGTCTGTCGATCAAGGTAAACACTAGAGCACTCTATTGCAAACACAAGAGAAATAAAAGAGCAGATATATAAAATAAGATTGAGTACAGATGGCCAATAGACATGTGAAAAGATGCTCAATGTCACTGATCATTGGAGAAATGCAAGTTAAAACCACAATGAGATATCTGTCATCTCACACTTGCGAGAATGGCCATCGTCAATAAATTCACAAACAACAAGTGTTGATGAGAATGTGGAGGAAAGGGAACTCTCATGCACTGTTGGTGGGAATGCAGACGGGTGCAGCCTATGGAAAGCACTATGGAGAATCTCAAAAAAATAAAAAATTGAACTGCCTGATGACCCAGCAATTCCACTTGTAGGTATATATCCAAAGAAACCCAAAACACTAATTCAAAAGAATATATATGCACCCCCATGTACATTGCAGCATTATTTACAATAGCCAAGACACTGAAGCAACCCAAGTGCCCATCAATAGACAAGTGGATAAGAAAGTTTTGGTACATATACACAACAGAATATTACTCAGCCATAAAAAAGAATGAAATTTTACCATTCACAACAGCATGGATGGACCTAGAGGGTATTATGTTAAGTGAAATAAATCAGACAGAGAAAGACTAATACCACATGACTTCACTTATGTGTGGAATCCGAAGAGCAAAGTAAATGACCAAACAAAATAGAAAGACTCACAGATACAGGGAACAGACTGATGGTTGCTAGAGACACGGGGCTGGGGGTGCTGAGTAAAAATGGTGAGGGGAAAAAGAAATACAAATTGGTAGTCACCAAATAGTTCCAGGGTTGTAAACTACAGCGCAGGGAATATAGTCAATAACATTGTAGTAACTATGTATGGGGCCAGGCAAGCCCTTGAAATATCGGGGGGACTGGTTTGTAAAGTGCAGGATTGTCTAACCTCTATGCCGTACATTTGAAACTAATACAAAATGATATTGAATGTAAACTGTAATTAAGAAATAAAATTTAAAAGATAAGTTGGCTTTAATGATAATATTTTTCTAGTATTTGGGAAAAGGGGCCAAATTAATATCTCTTTCAAATGACTGAAATAGAACCACTATATTATATTTTATGTTTTTAACCTAGTTTCAGAGATACCTAAATCTACTCGAAATTAGTGTGGATTAAAAAAAGGGCTCTGTAATAAATGTAATGGAAAGTAACCTCACAGGGTGATCTGATCATAAAGTCATAACTGGGCCAGTCATGGTGGGTAGGCACACCCCAGGCTTCTAGCTTCTTTCGTAAAAGGTTGTCTTTGCCTTAAGCGAGCCCAGTCCATTGTTTTTGTCCATCTAGGTGAACATGCCTTTGATAGGCCTCTTTTTAGACTCTTCTGAGGAGCGACCACCTTCAAGAGCGCACAGACTCTTGTTAGCCACCCTATAATCCAGTAATAGCGTCTCCCCCGCCTTGCTTTGTCCTAGCTTCATGTAATCTTCCTCATGTTCTCTCATTAATTCCAAATGTGTAAAAGAAGCTGCGAGCTGTCACTCTCCGAAGCATTTTTCTCAGTCTGTTGAGATCTTGCTTCCAGGTGCGTCCTCTGTTTGACTCAAATAAACTCGTAAAATTTTTCTGCAGGCTTGGATGCTCTTATGTCCACATTAGGAAGAGAGGTTTTTCTTATTTATGAAAATTTTAGTAAAGCTGAAAATTGAAATTAGAATTTGCAAATTTAAAGAAAGAGCCCAAATCAGAGAAATGCCCTCTGGCATTTTCTACCTTGCAAAAGTAGTGTTCTCTTCCAGCTTTAAAATATTTAATGCAAGCCCAAGTATCTGAACTTAACTGTAATTCAATGAACCTAACCCATTCACAATAAACTGGGCAGCTGTCGGAGGTTTTAAGCAGGGGAAGAAAGTACCGTAAGAGACGCCATTGTAGGATAGACCTTCTGGTCTCTAGATAACCTTGGATGGAACCTCTGCTCCCACAGTTCTGTCTTGTGCTCTCTCTGGTTAGGTCAAGGGCTTTCTTCTTGCTACTGGAAATAATTTGAACAATTTGTTTTTAACCTTCTCTGATGTCTTAGGCTATTTAGAGAGCTACTGAGAACTTCGGGAAGAAGACTGAGAGGTCATAGCCATCCCCCTTGTTTTGGTCTGTTGTTATTTCCAGGGATACATTCAAATTATGATGGCAAAATGGATCACTTATTAATTGGTTTATGGCAGGCTAGGCACTGAGATAATGCTGAAGTTTTCCCCAAAGGATTTTCCTGAGAATAATCTCTTTATTTCCTATGATTTAAGTGATAGACTAAGCCATAAAAAACAAATAAGCACTCCCTTATTGATAAACAAAGAGAGAATACTCCCTTGATAGAAGGGGTATGCCATGAGGCTCCTCCTAGCATTCTGTCAACTTCAATTAACGAGTAAAGCTTCAGTGTTTATTACCCTTAGGTTACAAAATAGTAAGTGGTTATTAACTGCTCTTAAGGGGAGCTATAATTACAGTATCACCAAATGCTGAGTGTGTAGTTTCTCCCCCTCCCCCCTTTTAATATGGCAGGGATTCCAACATCTCTTCACACTGTTCTAATTTAAAAGTATCCAGTGATCTCTAGCCCCTCGGCATTTCCTACCATCCCAGGAATAATAGCAACACTTATCTACCTAAAATAAACAAGCAGACACTTTCAGGACAGCTGGAGACCTTGAACAGTCTTGGCCTCAGCTTATCAGCCTCCAGTGACGCAGCTGTGAAGCCAGGAAACTCTTGGGCACTCAGTTTTATCCTGAATAGCATCTCTAGCAGGATCACATCTGCATTCATGAGCTGGAAGGGTTCTGGGGACAGGATGAGGTTAAGTAACCAGACCAATAAGGCAATTGGGAAGGGTTTATTCACTCTTGATGTGATTATCCTCATTATTCACTTTGCACACAAGAAAAACTGTTGTCTGTATGAACTGAGCATGTCAAGAGTCCATCAGGCCCATATCTGCATCTTTGCATTTTGTAGTCACTCTTAACCGATAGGTATAATGGGTTTCTCTGTTGAATTTCCCCATGAAATTCAGGAGGTACCAAAATAAATGGATTTGGAGGAATCCCCAAAGTACTCATGTTCAATGCCAGCTTAGTGACCTGCCAGCCAGACTCTTAGGAGTAAAAGGGTGTAAACTGAAGCCTGTTTGCTGTTTGATGCTCTCAGAACTTTAGAGAGTTTAGTGAAGGCCAGTGAAGGACTAAAGGGTTATAATAGTATATTGTATATATATTATGTATACATATGTATACATATTTAAGAGAGGGAGAGAGCGAGCGAGTGAGAGACAGACAGACAGACACTGGATAGGAGACTAGTAAGCCAAGTGGAATGGGGAAACTGAGGCAGATAGTTAAGCAGTTTGCAGCCATCTAGTAAGCCCTATCTTCCCTACACTAAGGGCCCTTAAGAGTAAGTGGTTAACACTTCTCAGCCAGAGGGTAAATTGCTTAGATCACCCTACTCAGGGAGACAGATAGCAGCAATCCAATTAGTGCCATTTGCCAACCACACCCAAAGACAGAGGAAGTTAAGGTTATTAATTACATTTTGGTGCATCAGCAAAAAGCTGATGAATATTCTATTGAGATCCTCCCCTAAGACCTCCCCTAAACTCCCAGCCTTTAAAACCCCTCAAAACGAAGGTCTCCCGTTGGCATGCTCTCCCTCCTGGGTGCGCGCGCGCATGCAGCCTTTCCCACCCTCCCCCCCTGCTCCCCCACGGGCACACATCTCCTAAACCCCAAGGGATCCCATCAGGCTTGCAATCGGCAGTTCCTCCCAGGCTTTTCCTAAACCTACCCCCAAGACCCCTTTTCTCTGACTTCTCAGCGAGCCAAAGCAGCTCAGCCTAGGCTCATTTCCCTACCTAGTCCCTCTCCTGTTGCTGCTTCTATCCTAGACCCTTCCTTTATTCACTGTCCCCAGCTTTAACAAACATCCTCTAAAAATCACCTAGACTCGTGTGGTGAAATCTTTCCAGCATGAAGATAAGTACCCACACACTACCGGCTGGCCCTAGGCAGGCCCACTCTGGGCCGGGCGGGTCCCCTTTCTGGTAACAATATGACATCAACATGTAACTTGGAATTCACCGGAAGTGGGTACTACTGACGCACTGTGAGTGGGACCCGACACTTAAACTTTCCAACAGTAGAATTGAGGCCACAGTGAACTTTCCACCTTCCAATGCTCTGTCTCCCCTTCTGAATACAGGGTGGAGCAAAAGTATGGAAAATAATACAAATAATTAACAAATGAGAATATAATAATAAACTGTTTTGTACTCAACTGTAAACCTACTTTTGCCCCACCCTGTATTGTATGCATATTGTGAGACACCTACCTTGGGCCCAGTGTTCAGTTGGCAGCCGTGGGACTAATGGACCAATCGATGAATACAAACTGCCCTTATTGCACCGTCAGTTTAGTGAAGTGACTGTAGATGTGTGTCCATGTTGTTAGCTGAGCATCTACCATGGTGATTAGTTTTATTAGACACACTAAGATAGAAAGAGCATTGCTCCTGCCTCCAGAGAATTTTTAGTCTAGTTAGACAGAGAAACCCAAACATACTTTGGAATCCAAAGAGGAAAGTCAATAGAAGAGAATTACTTAAGGATTTCAGGGAAGACTTCTTGGAGGAGGCAATGCATCTGACAGAGGAATTGGGGGTGGGTGGGTACATGGCAAGTTGAGGCAATGGCACAGGGAATAACAAACTGCTGAGAAATAGCAATCATGCAGAGCTCTTTTTGGTTGACCCATTCCTAAGAGTTTAGAATTCTTTATGAATTTGGTTTCCCTGCTTCAGCAGCATTTGGCAGGACAGAGAGACCTGCCAGGCAGTGTGGGCTGGTCCCAGGATGTGGAATGATTTCCTAGCTGGATCTGGCTCTTAACTGTTAGCAGGTACAATCTGAGCTCTATTGGTCCTTCCCCACAGCCCCCAAGACAAGAACCCACAGAAGTGCATTCTAAACAGTTAAATGGTTGCACCAATAAAATAAAGGGCCCAGTGTGGGGTGGGGGTAAATATGCCCTAGAACTTTAAGAAATCAAGGTAAATACTCTTTGGTTTCATCTGCTTCATTTTCACAGTCCTGTTTTACATTCACCCTCACTTCTGTGTCTGGAAGGGAAAACAGATTCATTACACTTTGATGCCAATGACATGTCTGGTTCTGGAGCTTCATTTATCAGCGAAGTTGTAGGTCATCCATTCCAATGTGTTAATTCTCCTCCACCTTCCTTCCCTCCTCCCCAATCCCACTTAGCCATTTTCTCCAGCTGCTGTTGGTAAGGAAATGATAAACATGCACAGAGCTTAAGTATGACAATATTAAACAGAGCTTGCTTTGTGCTGCTGCTGTATAAACCAGGCTCATGTATTGTAAAACCACAGTGAGCAACAAGAAGCATCCCTTCCTTTAAAGCATATCTTTGGCTAGTTCTCTTATTGAGATATTTTTCCAAGCACTTCTTAGGTGGCCTGACCACAGAAGGTAGCTGTCATATCAATGCTCAGCCCAGTGAAGACCTAGCTTGTCAAATCTGGAGACTCCCCTGCTTGGGAGTCTCCTTCCACTGGCCCTTCCTTCTTTCTTCCACTTCTCAGAGATTGCTCGTATGCCCCTGAGACAAATGAGATCCGGTAATTCCCTCCACCTGCAAATCTTTATTTCTTGGTCACAAACTGTGGTTTCTCCCAGCTGCCAAAGTCCAGCGGAAGGAAGGTGAGACTGTGGCAAGATTTCATATTAACATTCAGCACTTGACAAAAGCTATGATTGTTTTTTAAATTAAAACAAAACAAAATAGTCACCTCCTACTGTTAAAGTTTCTAGCTATAGCACAATTGAATGCAGGTTGATCTAGACTTGCTTCTTATTCTGCCTTTCATTACAAAGTTTTAAATTAAGGGTGCAAGTGTTAGCACTGCACAACAACGGGGAGGAGAGCACCATCATCCGATGGATTAACTTCAAGGTCACTAACTGGGAAAATCCCATTTTTCACTAACGGCAGAAGGTGTGTTTCCTTCCTCCCTAAGCCCGGGAGGCTCAAGCCCTTGCCTCTCCCTTGCACTGGCCTTGACTTCCGTAGACCCTGGAGGTGTGTGATCGAGGAGCAAGCCCAAGTAACAAGGCAGTGGAGGAGTCTCCAAGTCAGGGAGAGGAAAGCCCTGCCTGGAAAGTGCATTTGGAAGCACCACTCCTTTATCCCTGGCTTCATCCTGTTCACACTCCATTGCACATTCTGCAGTGTGCAAAGGTGAGCACTGTTTATCCATACAAATACTAGATTGTTGATCTTCTTTGGTCTTTATAACGTCTACTCAATTTTTATTTCTCTTCCCCCAGTTTGATTCATTTTCTTGACCCGGAAACCATTGGCCTTGTCCACACCAAAACACTGACCCTCACCGCAGTGGGGCCTGGAGAATGCAGATCTGTCACAAGGCAGTCCTTACTTTCCAGTCTTTGTTGTTAACAGATCATCACAGGGCCTGCTGGCTTTGTGCTGGGATATGAAGAAAAGACATTCCTATTGCTTAACTTTTGCCTAATTTGACTCAACAAGAAAGTGGTTTCATAGGGTTAGGAAAGGTAAAGGTATATGGAAAGAAGCATCCAAGATATGATATTGTGAATTAAATAGACATATGATCACCTACCTATCCTTCTGTATGTAAGTGCATTCTAATAGATATAGTCTTGAAAATGTGTAAATTGAAATTTAAAAAATTACTATAATTACTAGTACAGAGACATTATTTAAGACTTTGGTTAAGTGACAAAATAGTTTGTAAATGAATAATCCCTCTCTCACTTAGTTTCTGTAAAATGAGTGTACAACTCTGGTGGGGTGGCTGAGTCGACTGGAGCATCCATTGTTCTGTAAGGTTACGGGTTTGATGCCTGGTCAGGGCTCATACCGGAGGCAACCAATTGATGTTTCTCTCTCACATCAGTGTTTCTCGCTCTCTCCCCCCTCTCTCTAAAGTTAATAAATATACGCTCAGATGAGGATTAAAAATAAATAATAAAAGAATGCACATCTGTGAGTGATTCTCAGCACATTGTTCAACATGGCGTTGTTCCCTGGAAAATTACTCTGTCTGTGTAGACAATCTGACCTCCACGGATGTGATTCTAACGTGGGAGAAAACTGCTGTGGGGGGATAGAGATGCTGAAGTGCTCTGTCCGCTTGTGTTGGATCTGTTCCGTCATCATTAGCATTTTCCCAAGTTGAGCCAAGAGATGAGGCCAGTTACTTTAATGACAATGTTTTCCAAGCAAAATCCCAATGTCCTTTGAGACCAAATTCTTCAACTCTTTCTAGTTTAAGCCTGAGAAGCAGGTTACAGTTTGAGTTACTATTTGTTAGGATCTTTTGGAACATACCCTAGTTTACATATAACCTGGTCTTTAAGTTTTACGGGAGTAATAATGAAGTATTTATTAAAAAAGGGAACTGATATAAGGTTAAATAGTCTGGTCCTTATCTAGCCTGCCCAATCCTGAGGGAGTGTCTGGGCCGTGTGCTCTGAAGGGCAATGAAGGCCCTGACCCTCAGAGCCTTCCCAGACCAGGAGGAGATACCCCGGCTACCAGCTCAGGCATCAGCCGCTCAGTGTAAATGTGTCTATGGCTGGTGCCACACTCCGGGCACTTCTGCTAGGGAAAGTTATTGACAGTGTAGACTGTCCTTCCTTTCTCACAGTTGTTCTAAGGCTTATTCCTGCTTTCTAGGAATGTTAATGCCTATGATTTCCCACTTTCCAATAATCACTTACTTGATTAATTCGTTTGTCCACCCTTCCCTGGGCCTGCTGGGCACAAAGCGCTGTGCTTCATGATGGAGATGCCAAGCTAAGTAAGACCCACTGCAGGAGGGCACAGTCTGCTGCAGAGGCCACGGTGTGCACAGGCAGCACGCTTAGCACGGTGTGAGAGGTGCTGTGACAGGAGCACGCACACAGCATCGAAGACACAAAGCAGGGGCCACTATTTACAGGTTAACGGTTTATTTGTGTTAATGTTCATCAGTATGAGCTAAAATCTAAGTCACTCTTCAAAAACACTCATACTGCTCAGTATTGGACTTGGTCATTTCTTTGCCAGTGACGTATGCGGACAAATGTGGGGGCATGCATTTCTTGGGGGTGTTGACTTTGCTAAAGTAGTGCCCACTCTGAAAAAAATGAGAACTGAAAATATAAAGTATACACTTCAACCTACCCAAATGGGGATTTAGGGAGTAATTTTACATACTTTCTATTTTAAAATATTTTAACTATAGGCATCATCTTAAGACATGTTTTCAGATACTGATGAATAAATCCTCAGTAAATTGGAGGATGTGTCATAAATTAAAAATGTCAACACACTAGATTTGGAAGTGGGAGACATTTCTCAGCCACCAAAATTATGCATGTAGAAACAGAGATGAATTAAGAAATATAGTCAAAATCCCACCAGTACCAATTGAAATGGAAATTACCTGGGTAGGAAATTACTCTTGCCCTGACCAATGTGGCTCAGTTTGTTGGGTGTTGTTCTGCAAAGCAAAAGGTCCCTGGTTCAATTCCCAGTCAGGGCATATGCTGAGGTTCGTTCCCCTGATGGGGCATGTGCCAGAGGCAACTGATTGATGTTTCTCTCTAATATTGACATTTCTTTCCTTCTCTTTCTCCCTCCCTTCCCCTTTCTCTAAAAAGATAAATACATAATTTCTTTAAAAAAAAAGAAAATTACCTTGGTTAAGGGAAATGCTCTCAATACAGATTTTAAACGTGTAATTCAATTGTTTTTATTTATATATTACTTAACTGGCATTCATCCTATACCAGCCTGCATTCTTGGGGTGGGGGGAGGTCCTCTCTCCTTATCTAAAATGCAAGTTTCTTGAGAACCAGGATGTATCGAACCCATAAGAACTGTGTGTTCAATGAGTGCTGTTTTTTTCTGCCACTGATGATTCTAGCCTGCTCTGAGCCCACAGCAGTGGTTAAAATCCTACCAACTCAAATCTTACCAGGCCTTTTTAAACTTCAGTTTCCACTTCTCTCTGGGGGCATTGGCACCAACATTATGGTGCTTTCGATACAGGGTGCCTAAGTACTGAGAAGGGAAGAGGAGGGGGTTACGAGTTCTCTTTTTACTTAGAAGAGCCTAAGAGTAACATTTGCCAGGCTTCCAAACGGGAATGGGACAAACTATGGCTGTTATTATGTGTGCATGTGATGGAAAGCATGAGTCCAAAGGAATTTGGAATGGAGTAATAAGGATGAATATTTTGATTAAATCTGGTAAAGGAATATCTAATCAGAATCTGGAAAAAACTTGGTGCTATGAATGAAGATAGGGTCACGGCAGGGTCTCCAGTGCAACCAAGCGTGTATATCAGCACAGTATAAAACGTTCCAGAAGCATCCAGGCATGGATCTGAAAGTTAATGATTTTCATTTGCAATATGATGGACGCAGGGCAAAACATGGAAAGGAAACTCTCACCCTGCACAGGTGTCTATGGGAGAGACCACCTGCCAACCTGAGCACCTCCTCTTACCCCTTGTACTTGGAATGGAAGCTCCTGGAAGACAGGGACTCCTGTTTCTCCTTATGTCACTCCATACTTGCTAGGTAATGAGGCTCCAAGGACAGTTTTGGAGGGAAAGGTAAACACAGCCGGTAATTGCTACTTTAGAAAGTGGGAGGTTGGAAGACTGAACACTTTCTTAGATGGAAGGTCAACATTCACAAGTGAGAGAAAGAGGTGATGTTTGGGGTTGGGGAGGAGACGAGGAAACATTCCAAAGTGTGCTGCAAGCCAGGCTTAGCAATGCGCTTCAGTTAGCAAAGCGGGTGAGCTGGGAGCTCTGTCTTCTGATGCACATGGGCAGGGGTGGAAAGGAGACGAAAAAGAGCAAGTGAGGAAAAGGCTCGGGAAGGAACATGAACAGTTCCATAGGGATGAAGGGCTTTGCGCTAAGTAAGCCCTGAAATACCCAACAAGCATATGACAATTTTTAAAATCGGACTTTTGCTCACAGCAATATCGAACCATTTCAGTTTGGTGCAAAAAATCTGTGGTCAGGGCATCTTTCTTCCAGAAGGAGTGGGGCTTGAGGGGCAATGCTACAGCTACGCTGTGTAAAGTTTGCTCACTCCAGGGCAAAAAGTCCTTTCTCTGATGACTTCCCAGCTCAAGTGATAATGACAGCTAACTGTGCTGGGTGCTCTCCATTTACCTTCCTACCCATTCAGATTCATTCTCCCCCTTTTCTGTGTGCTGTGCCCTGAGAAGCTGATCTTGAGATTAGAGGCTGCAAGCAGAGAGAGGTCAGGGTATTTCTTCTCTACGCCCTCCCTACTTCTTTGCCTCATCCAGGGCAGTTGCTGTGTCTTTCCACAGACTAAGCTTTCACTGGGTTCCTGTAACACTACTTCTTCCCCTTCCAGCTCAGGCTAGCAACAGCTTCTCACTGTTGCTGCAGCACCCCTGGTTTATTCCCTTAGCCCTGCCCATACTTCTGTCTCTCCACCTTGACCATCTGAAGTGAATTTTGTCTCTTGCCAAAACTGATTATCACTGACATTGTGCCAGGCTCTATTCTCAGTCCTCTGTATGCATAGACCCATATAATCCTCCCAACACTTCTTTGATGAGGTTGAGGCACAAGAAGTTTCAGACACTTGCTCAAGGTAACACAGTAAGTGGCCGAGTCAAGGTGTGAACCTAATTTAGAGTTAGCTCTAAATTCTGACCACCTAACCACTGATCCACCCTACCTCTCTTCTAGTTTTCATCACTTCCTGGAGCACAACTAAGCATGAGAAAGTGGATGCAAAGAGTTCTAATACTAGTTCATATACTAAAGCTTATTGGTTTATATACTGACACTTATTCATAGGAAAATCTCTCAGGTCATAATGAACTCTTATGTTTCTTTCATTCTAATAAATTTCAGATTTCCTACCCGAGTGGTTCTCAACCCTGGTTGCACAGCAGAATCACCTGGGGTGTTTTAAACTGTCCCAATTCCCAGGCCATGCCCAGAATAATGAAATTAGAACGCTGGAAATGGGACACAGGAATGGATAATTTTTTAAACGCCCAGGAGATTTTAGCATGCAGTCAAAAATTGAGAACCACTGTCCTAGCACACAGCAGTTCTTACTGGAAGGCAAAGATTACAGGTGGACAGGCCTGGTGCTGTAAGTAGAGTTAACAGCTGGCAGCCACACAAAAGGAGGGCACAGAGGAGCTACGGAGAGTTTTTGCTAGAACAAGCTTCTGCCCCACCCTTGAAAGAAGGTCAAGATCTGCGTTCACTAATACCTGGGCAAATTGCTCCTGTGTCTGAGGACAGCTTGCTCTTTTCTATTATTACATTATAATAATTGTCCTGGGTCACTTCTGAAAAATTTATCATTTATTTTTAAAGGCATTAATTAAAAAGCTTAACATACTAAGAAAGTTACACCATACAAATGTGCTCCGTGGCGATATTGACAGATTGACTTTTCTGGACTGCATGTGACCTTGAGTTTCTTTTAACCACTCCCATTTCCATGTCCAGTTATTCAAGCTGATTATTCCCTAGAAACACCTGGCTGATTATTAAGCACGAGTCACGTGCACCAACGGCAAGTGCAAATGACTGCCACTCAACCAAGAGTTCAAGAAGAAAATGATGAAAACTGCTCACATCGACCAGGGCGTATCAAAATACCCTTCTCCTTGGGAGAGAGCAGCACCTAGCAAATAATATTGTATGAATTACTCCTTAATTAAAGTGTGAGCACCTTCCTTCTTTTTGATTTGCTTGAAACCCATATGTTAATGAGTATGAGAGCCAGTCATGTACCAAGAGGTTAACATACTTTCCAAAGCATCAGGATCATCAAGAAAACCTGGACATATGGGAGGTAGGGGGTGGATTCTTGGTGGGTCAGGAGGAAGTGGAGGCAGCCAGCATGATAGGAAGGGTGGTGCTGGTGGTGGGGTGGTGGTGGTGGTGGGGAGCCACTGAGTTTTAGCCCTGGTTTCCTGATCCCTGTCCCTTGGCACGGGGAGTGGTGGGGGGAGAAAAGTTCCACAGAGCAGCTTTCGACTTGATGTTTATTTGGTTTATTTCCAGGATACCTGGAGGAATTCTCATTTCCTTCTGTTGAAATTTGATTTTCATTTTGAACAGCATTCTGTTCTATATAATTAGCTACTTTAGACTTTGGGGAAAGTAGATCAGACAGATTTTGCTCCTATTTCCACAGCCAGTGTAAACCACAAGTTTTCTCTCTTAAAATCGGTTGAAGCTATCTTCTGAGCAAATGGCAAAATATTTGTCACCAACTTTCCACGGCTTCAAAGGAGTTGTGGTATTCTCTCTCTCTTTTTGGCATTTATTCTCTTTAGCAGGTGTTCTTTTCAGTGTGCCTTTTGGGTTATCGTAAGCTTCAGAAACGTCACCAGGCTTAAATGAAGCCACAGCTTGATTGTAAGTTTTTATCAGTGCTGTATCATCCCAAACATCAAAATTGTCACTCTGGCCTGTACCACGTGGAATAGCACTGAGTCCTCCTACTTAGGGACACGGCCACCACTGCCTCCTTTTTCCATCACCGCACCGAGGCTAGGGCAGGGTGTGCAAAGTGGGATGCCTGCCTCCCCAAGTCACTTTAAAAGGTAGAATTATTGTCAACATACTTTGTTACTCAAGGAAATATACACCTTTTAGAAAGCTTCTCACTCCCAGAGATGACATCATTAAGGTTTTCTTAAGTAGGTAAACTTTAGGTGTCTGGAAGTTTCACTTAAAATAAGATGCTTCTTATTGATCTATAATAGGTCGAATACAAGAAATTGTTGTATGAAGCAAATGTATATCAAATGCTCCCAGCTGCTGACCTTTAGCAGAAACTTAGTTCACCTGCTCTTGATTCTTGGTCACAGTTGATGTTTAACAATTTTTCAGCCCTAACGTGGGTGATCGGACAAACAGGGTGGTGCCAGTGGCTGCTTTTCCAGGAAATGGTTCCAGCACAAGGAAAACACAAGCTTCAGTATCTAAATGCCAGACACAGCCTCCTGTGGTCATGGTGGGTCATTTCCTTTGGACTGGGGCTGAAATAGTCCAACAGTGTTTTCCGGACAGAAGACCAAACAACTTTGATTTTTTTCTTATGTTTCTCGTGGCTGGTCTTGTTTACATGCTTGCCTGCAAAGAGCTGATGTTGGGATGCGATAATAGTGTGTGGGCTGATGAGTGGCTGGCACTGGTCCACTGCAACCTGGCCGCACTTCCTCCCCTCACCGTTAGCTCAGGAGTTGTGGTGTTGACCAAGGGGAAATTCAACAGCGGCCATTCCAAGTGTAAGCCAAGAGCCCCTCTACGCTCACTTGCCTCAGTCCTGCATCTTTGCTTCCGCTAACTCCCCGCCTTCCTGCTCTCAATGGACTCTACTGCTCTCTCATTAGCTCACCCTGAAAACAAAGATTTTGGCCCAGGATCTTTAGGGTGCGGTTTCTGGGGAAGGTCCTACACAACAGCCTAGCACAGACTCAGCTCCTGTTGAGTTTTTCATTGTCGGCCCTATTGACATTTGGGACTGTGTTAGTCTTTGCTGTGGGAATGTCCCGTGTACTGTAGGGTGTTCAGCAGCATCCCTGGCCTCTACCCACTAAATGCCAGGAGCAGGCAGACCCTCCCCCAAGTTGTGAGAATGAAACGTCTCCAGACAAAGACAATATCTCCTGAGGGCAAAATCGCCCCTATTTAAGAACCACTCTACTAAGGAAAAGACAGTGGAGACCCTAATCATCAATCTCCGTTGTACAGTGGGGTTAAGGATTAAACTAAAGTCCTAGCGACTTTCGTTCCAGCACTCGGCTGTGAGATGTGTGGGCTGTTCTCCTCTGTGTGTAGTGTTGTCGTGAGGATGAGGTAATAGGTCTATTCTGTATGGAACCCTTGGCTTGACTGGGTGATTTCCTGCAGGCAGAGTTGTCCCAAGGTGAAATGAGGAGCCTTGGTAGTGGCTGGTCTCCCCTCATGGGGCAGGCTGGATATCTTTTACTTGCCCTTCCAGAACCATCTCCACCCTTTTCTGCTCTGCTCTGTGCCTAGACTCTCACCTGTAGGGACTCCGTTGATGGGCTCCCTTGCCTTCTGGTGTCTAGTTGGAGAGAGGTAGGAAGTGAAGCCCTGGCTTCATTTGTTCCCTAGGTCCCCTCATCATGAAAAGTTGCTATAGGCTTACTGCGCCTCTTGACATAGGTCTGAACTCCTGCTAGGTGGCCATCCTCAGAACGTTCTGCCACCTTGGGCCCAGGTGTGACAGGAAGGCTCCTCTGGTACTAGCTTGGTTGCTGCATGACCCTGTGTTCTCACTGTGTTCTGCCCTCACTCAGAGCCGGTCCTGGCTTCAACTCCTCTGAGTTCTTATTAAATTAGGATAATTTGAATATGCCATGTATTTTTTGCTGGGACCTTGTCTAGCACACAAAGTCATGGGGATTTTGTATTGAGAATCCATGGATTTTCAAGGTCTCTTCTGATCCCAGGTTCTATCACACTGTGGGAGGCATAGGTGAGCAGTTAAGTAGTTGCTGAAACGCTATCCTGAGGAGAGCAAACTTCTCATTTGGCTGAGAGATAGTGCATATTTATTCATAG